>FLMG01002494.1:717-12802 GCA_900088475.1 Hyphochytrium catenoides | reverse complement strand
TTTACTCTGTCTCTTTCACCCTATTTTATTACTCCTGCGGCTCGTGTCTCTTCTCGATCTGTCTCCCTCTTGCCCTGTCTTCTATCTTCATTTCAGCGTTGAGCACAATTTCTCAAATAAGAACGAGGTGATCGGTCTGGAGTATCTTTTGAGCTAGTCTCTCATGTTCTGGGTTGACTTATCTTATCTACTAGTTACCTCGCTCTGTCTCTCAAGAATCCAACCGTCATCCTTTGGCGATTGATCAAGTTCTTAGGCGCCTCAGACAGGAGAAATCCGTACGAGCAGCTCCCGTCGAAGGAACGTGACAGACTGTGTGAGAGTGAGAGAGAGTGAGGGAGAGAGAGAGTGAGGGAGAGAGAGAGAGAGGGAGAGAGAGAGAGAGAGAGAGAGAGAGAGAGAGCGGTATGATGCTCATAGGAGACAGAGACTGGGAGACGATTGTGACAATCATGAGGCCGACGGAGGAGGACGAAAAATGTAGAGGGAGACAGAGAAAGCAACGAGAGAGAAAATGCGAGAGAGCGAGGAAAGAAGAGACAGAGATGAGGATGTGGGAAAAAGAAGGATGGGAACAAAGGGAAGAGGGGCCATAGCTCCACCGCAGGGTTGGCTTGACATTGGACATAGGACTTTTCTCTCTCGGTTTGCTGACCCTCTCTTCAGTGCAGTTGCTTGAGCTTTATTCTTCCCTCCTCTTTCCTTTCTCTCTCTCTCTCTTTCTTCCGTTCACTCTCTTCTCACCCCTCATTCCTGCCATCTTCCAATCATCCTCAGAACTGATTCTGTTTCTATCTCATACTCTTGAGGCCTCGATCCCTGTCTTTCGAGAGCTCACCTTGGGCTTTCTCGTTCACTCTTTTCATTCATCAGTTTCCTCAGCCGCCACCACCAGCCATCGAACGCGAGGACGCGCGCTTCCCGTCCTTCGCCGCTGCTGGGTCTCTTCACCCCTGTGTCTCACTACTTCCTTCTCTTCCCCCCGTGGTTTGCCATTAGAAAGAAACAATGGCTGGTAACAAATGGTTCACCGCTGAAGATGCCAAGGCATCCTTCAACCTCTTCTGCTGCGTGTACGGCATTGGAACACTTGGGATGCCTGGCAACTACGCTCGCGCAGGCCCCGTTTTCGCCACTATCGCACTTGTGTTCATGGCAGCGGCCAATGTCTACGCCTCTGTGGTCTGCTCCAAAGTAATGCTGGTAGCTCCTAAGCACGTCAGAACCTTTGGTGACATGGGAGAGTGGGCCATGGGCAAGTTTGGGCGGTGGCTCGTCGTTATCGCGCAGATGGGGGTCTGTCTGCTCGTTCCCTGTGCTTTTCTCGTGTTAGGGGCCATCATCTTGGACGTTCTCTTCCCGGAAACCTTCAGTGCCGCTGTCTGGATGATTTTGATGGCTGTCACTATCCTTCCTGTCTGTCTCACGCCTACGCTGAAGGAAGGTGCAGCCGCCGCCTTTGCTGGTTGCCTCGGAACTCTTCTGGCCGACTTCATCGCTCTTGGAGTGCTTGGCTACTACCTTGCTCCTCCAGTTACCACGCCTCCTCACCCTGATATAACCTTGGAAGGTGTCCTCTCTACTTTCGGAAACCTCTCTCTGGCTTATGGTGCAGGTATTGTTATCCCTGCTCTACAGAGACAACACACGGAGCCCAAGAGAATGCCCCGCGTCATTTTCTTCACTGTCACACTGATCTCTATCCTTTTCATGGTCATCGCTGTCACGGGCTATGCAATAGTCGGGTGCCAGATCCCAGGAAACCTGCTGTTTGCTATTGCCGGACCTAAGCTTGGCTTCTCTGCCAGCAAGGGCTCGATCTTCCTTGCCTACGTCTCGATGCAAGTTCACATCGTCATTGCTTTCGCCGTCATTCTACACCCTGCTCTTTACATTGGAGAGAGACTTTTCCTTGGCATGCACAAGACAGTAGCAGCAGAGGGGCTTGCGGAGGAAGCAAAGAGCTACTCCAACGTGTATACGCCTAACACTGGCGAGTCTGCTGATGCAGCTGGAGTTGAGCAGCATAAGAGACACTCTCAGACCTCTGTTGTCTCCATGGCAGATATTGACAGGACAGAAGAGCAAGAATATGTGGACCTGCAGGCTTACAAGGCACCAGGAGCGCGCCTGAAGAGTATTATCTTCAGAACTGTTGTCGTCGCCCTGCTTGTCGCTCTGTCGATCGTACTGAAGGATCACTTCCTCGAGTTTGTGGACTTTGTAGGCGCTTCTGCCACGTCCACCAGCTGCATTATCCTGCCCATTATCTTTTACCTGAAGGTCTTCTGGCCATCAATCCCTATCTACGAGAAGGTCGTGGGCATGCTGTTTGTGGTTGTCTGCTCTGCCCTGGCGGTTTATGTGAGCTACAAGTCTGCCGAGGCTCTCTTTACCACGCCAGCAGATGGGGGACCTGCCTTCCCCTACTGTCCTGAGGAGTATCAGACCTATGTGTACAACAACGCCACGCATTATGACTTTTAAGAGAAGGAACAGAGAGACATCCGAGAAGAGAGACACGTATCGGGATATGTCTCACTCTCACACATTCCCTCTCTCTTTCTGTGACAATCTTAAGCTGCTTTTCATTTTCATCCTTTCCCAATCAATCTGCCAGAGCCAGAGTCAGCTATGTATATACATTTAACTATATAACGGGGCGGGTAGTCTGACTGCTCACTTACTAGCCTTTTCACATAGTGCTTCCCTGGCCCTAACGTTTACTATTCAGCCTGCAATGCTGGAGTTTTTGAACGGATAGCTCTTTCCCTGAAAAAATGTGGCCGAAGGGGCGACAGTGGTCGTCTATTATTATTAGATCTTCTAGATAGCGGTCGGCGGCGATGGCAGAGAGAGAAAGAAGCAGTCGGTTGTTTGGTGAGCTGTCGATAGGCCCCACGATCCTTGCTAGCAAAGAGAAAAGAAGCGGCAAAGGAGGTGGGTGGCGCCTGGTGTAGTCAGCAACGGGAGACAGAGTGCCGGTAGGTGGCTGGCTTCATGGCACAATTGCTATCTTGGCCTTCATGCCGAGGTCACAATGGGCAACGATGTGACAGTGAGCCAGGTGCTGAAGATGAGAATATCATTCGATGCTCAGTGAAAGGCTATTACTAAGACGTCATGCCCATGAGAATCACGAGATTAATGACGGGAGTATGCAGAAGGTATAAGAAGTGGTATGAGGCAGAAGGGCTGTAGAAGCTGAGAGATTGTATGACATTAGTATAAGGATGTACCACCTTGGACGGGATTGAAAGACAGGTGCGATCTGAGAGAGAGAAAGAGGACATACCTCCCCAATAAAGTCTCGATTCACAAAGCGCACAGTGGTGTTGCCTGGGGTAGGAAGGGTGATCGTGTCTCTCCAGTCGCCCACGTCATAGTCCACACCTTCTCCATGAGAAACTGACACTATCTGTACATGATTCACGTGAATGTGCCAAGGATGATTGGTGTCTTGCTCTCCTTCACCCTTTTTCAAGTTTACCAGGTCCCACTCATTTACAGCGTTCAATCTGCTGGTATAGATGGGGGTTCCATTGTACGCAACGCCTAAGCGGAAGTCAGAAGCCAAGAAAGGAGCTGGGTCAGTCGCAGTGTGTGTATGCATAAAATGACTGCCGCCGGGAAAAGAGAGTCACAGGCCAGAACAGAAAGAGCATGGAGCGAGAGAGAACAGAAAAACGAGCAAGAGAGAGAGACTGCAGACAGACAGAGAGATTAACTGCAAGTGGTCTGAACTATCACTCAAAACCGCCTCCAGCCTATGCTTCACTTTGACATCAACTCTCCCTCTGACTTTCTTTCCCACGCACCATTGACGCCATAGGCTGTATAGTTGGCTCCATCTATCTCTACATGTCCGCCATGGAACCACTCGAAGCGAAAGAAAGAGTCTACTTTCCCTCTCTCTAGATGAGTGAGATTGTCGAGCCCCGTGGGAGGGAGAGAAAAGGGATATTGCATCTCTTTCTTCTCTCCCTCAATAACGAGAAACGCTAGCCTGCCACTGTAAACGTCAGACCCCAAGCCCATGTAGCTGTCAAGGCTAGAAAACCTCTTGGATGAAAGAGAAAAAATGCCGGACTCATTGCACCGCACAGCGAAGTCTGCTCTACTACCCGGAGCAACGACCACAATCCCTTTTCTCCGCGGCTCTCGTAGATATACGCCATCACGAGCTAAGACTACCATCTCACAGGAGGAGGTAAAGTCGCGAGGAGAGGAGAAAAGAGAAGACTCGAAATCTCTACCCCGTCCTACTTCTGTTTCGTCAATGTAGATCTCTAATATGTCGTTGTCCCCAGCATTGAGCAGTCTTAGGCGTTGGAACTCTCCCGGCTTCATCGTCATCTTGGGTTGATCTTGCCCATTCACTATGGCATAGTAGAGAAAGTTCATCCTCCTCTCTTCTCTTCGTCTGGTCTCCTTCTCGTCAACTATCTTTCCCTGCTGCTTCTCTTCTTCGGGTGGGAGTCTCTCTTTGAGATCCAGCGTACTGTGCGAGATTCTATGCACATTGAGATAGTTCCGCAGCGTACCCACGCCCACATTGATGATTTGTACGACTAAAAGCCTCTCCTTCATCGCGGAAAGAGCGACAGGGAGAAGCTCTTCTCTGTCCTCCACGATGATGGCGCCTTCCATACCGCCTCCAACCTGAAGAATTAGCAAGAGCCATAACGAAGCTGATAAGCGTTCGGTCAAACTAGTCAACTCCAGTGTGGCCCTTCCCTCCTTTTCATCGCTAGCAGTTGCCATGGTTTCTCCCCCCTACTCTTCTTCCTTTCTCTCTCTATCTCTCTCACACACACACTCTCGCTCTCTTCCTTTCCTCCCGCCCATTTCGTTGTCCTTGCAGATATTATCAAACCTATTTCTCGCCGGTGTACGTCTTTATTTGTCAGTTCGATCACTCGGTTCTCCTCACAACGATACCATATTACCTGCAGAGTGGCTGACCCATGGAAGTGCGGATGATAGTGAAAGAGTCCGCTTGGATGCGAAAGTGGGAGGACGTACTCATACTCTATCTCTTCTCCAGGCACACATGCTCTAAAGACGTTATCTGCCTTCCCTGACGGAGAGACATGCAGGCCATGAACGTGAAGGTTGGTCGTATTCGGAGAATGGAAGAAGTTATCTCTTTCTCTCTCAGGGCCAGAAAGGTTCGGTCCTAACCGATTGACCAGCTTAATCTTTAGAGTGTCTCCTGGTCGGACTCTAAAGGCGGGCAGGTGAGGGTTCAGGGAGGAGGGTTAGGGTGTGGAGAAAGAAGGCTACGCGAAAGATAAGAGGAGAAGAGAGAGAGGGAGAGAGACAGCACAGTTCTTATCCTATGAGACTGAGGAAAGGCATTGTGATGAAGAGCAGAAGAATCTGGAACAAAGGAAGAGCGATTCAACTGATGGAGGTGCAAAACCCTAAACTTCCGAGGAATCCTTTGCAGGAGCGTGAGGAAGCAGAAGAGAGACGCCGAGAGCCAAATAGAGACAGAGCCAGGAGAGATGACTAGCAAGGGTGAGAAATACCCTGAGATGCGCACCTTAACGTCGGTCCTGGGATGGTCCCATTGTAGCTTCTAGTCATGTAGGAGACACGACCCTGGTAATAGGTTGGCACTACCTCCAGCGAGGTCTCAAGCAAGCCATTGATTGAGGAGACAGCGTTGGGCTCCCTGAGCTCTTCCAAGTGGCCGGCTTTGCTACCAAACTCAATCGCAACGGGGTCCCAGACAGCTTGAAGACCGTGTTGGAGAAGGAGTCCTCCAATAACCAGTAGCACAGCGAGAACCGAGATAAGAAGAAGAAGAGCACGGCGACGCTCCCTGCTAGTAAGAGCGAAGAGCGTCATTCACAGACAATGAGGAAGTAGGACGACAAAGGTCAAAAAGGAAGAGTTTGACAAGGGCCAAGCATGTCTCAGCACAAAGAAGAAGGCGCTTCGTGAATAGTCAAAGCTCTGAAAAAAACGTTAGGATTACCGGATCTAAAGGCTGAAGGATGGGCCAGAAGTGATACAGGATGACAGATCATTACAAAGAAGTTTTGGGAGAGTGAAAGGATGGGTCATGCCAAGAGACAACGTTCAGAGAGGTGGCCACTTCCTCACCTCAAAGGTCCTTTGTCATTGCTTTCGGCTCGAGGCACCTCGATGCTTCCGTATGTCTGAACCTCACCCACTGCGCTGGTGGGGTCAGCCTTCTTGGGTGTGGGCGATGAAGAGAGAGTGGCCCCAGGCAAAGAAGGAGAAGGCTCAGAGGCGGGAACAGTTGACCCGCACTCAGACGGAGTCGTCGGCGCTGTAGAAGAACGGTTCTCGGCTTCTCCCATGGGCACTGAGACATACGCAAGCTTGCCCATGGTCTTCCTGTCTCAGAATAACCAGTTCAGGGGTCCGCCGGGGAGCCAGGTCGAGTGAGCTTCTAACGCTCAGTGTGAACTGGCCCACCACATCGCTGAGGCCTTTCTCCAAGAAAGAGACTGCAACCCTAAATATAACCGAAAGCAAGCAAGTGAAGCATGGAGAGTTTTACCACGCAGAGCAGCAGAGACTCAGACAGCTCCGCGGAAGTCAGCTGTCGCTCCGCGCCTCCTATCTTACTCTATCACATCGTCGCAGATGGCTGCGCTCCCTCTGCCTGCCTGGCCAACATCATCGCCGTGCCGCTGGAAGTGGGGACTCCATCGCAGACGAGAAGTGTGGAAGAAGCTGAGCGCACATCACTTCACCTTGTGGCACTCTTCCTATCTCTCGCAATCAACCTCTGTCTTACCAACTTCGTTAGGGGTTAATATATGTATTGATTGACTCGCATTCGCGGCATCACGCTCTGTCTCACAGTATTTGTTGTTTACCCCTCACTTCCAACGATAAGCCCATCCTTTATCCGGATAAGGTATTTGGGTATTTTAATAAAGTCTGTATTCTACCTAATACATAAGTCCCGAGTAACGAATAACCCGGGCCTTCCTTTGAGTGGTGGTTGAAGATGTTGAAGATGCCTGCCTCTCATGGCAGATTGGTGGCGGGTCTTCTGATGACTCTGCGCGCCTGTTGAGGCTGTAAAGCTGTAGTTCTAGGGACGTATCTGGCCGCAGAAGCAGCCCTGGGACGGTGAAGTGGAAGATCGGAGATTAGCGGAGGCCATCACTGCAGTCTATTGGCTTGAGTAGGTAGAAACGCAGTGAAGAACGCTGTTGAAGCTTCTGAGCCTTGAGGAGGGTAAAGCTTATCTTGTCCGCCCGCCCAACAAGACCTAGGAAGATTGTTGCTCAGGCATGCTCTTCTTCAAACTGCCATGCTTAGACTGCCTTCCAAGAGCTAGAGTTATCTATTTCCTCCTCCACGTGAGACCGACCCTCAGTCGACATAGCGGCCATGCAGTTCGCGCTCATAAGAAGGAAAACAATCACCAAAAGGAAAGAGAAGTTGCTGAAGAAGAACGACATGATACATATATAGTCCTAAACTTTATGGTTTGCGGTACTGCTGGAAGCGGCTTCTCACCCTGACCGGGGATAAAGAAGTGAGACTGACTTACACTAGTCAATCGCACAAGGGTAGCGTCCTTGTATAGCAACCAGGCAATAAAGGTCTTTTTTGAGCTCAAAGCTTGAGAGGTAGTACTGAGTATCTATTTACTAAAAATGTACATGAGTATATAGGTCTTTGCCGAATCTGCCAGGTATCTCCAGCTATACATGCCATGAGGAGTTCAGGGCCGACGGCATAGAGGGGCCGCCTCTAAAGGCTGGTCTCAACTTTGAGATCTTCGTCGTCGCTATCGGTTTCCAAGACTCCGTGCCTCCTCATGGCTTCCTTCTTGTTCGTCTCTGGTGGTTGGCGCGCATCGTTACTTGAGGCCGAAACTCTAACTCCGCTGGCTAACAGGCTGGATGCCGTAATTACCGACCCATGGCTAGGAACAGGGACAGCCCCAGTAGGAGAGACAAGCCCTTCGTGGACATGGATCACTTCTGCAGAATAGATTGGCTGCGCCGCAGCTGGAGGAACATCCAACGCGTTAGAATAGCTAACTTGCTCTGCTTCCAACTCGTCCAACTTTTCGGCTCTCCCTCTAGAGACATTCTCCGCTGGCTCGGTCGAACCGTGTTGTCTCTTCAGCTTTCTCTTGCGCACGACAAGGATGAGGATCACCAAGCCCAGAAGCACTACGGCACCAACTATAATGCCGGCAATGGCACCCCGGGATAGTCCACCGTTTGACGACGAAGAGGTGGATGGACTTGCAGTCGGAGGAAGATTGACGGGTACGGAGTCATTCGATGGCGGCGGTATGGTCTTCTGAAGCTTATTGATATCAAAAGTACAAAGACACTTCCAGTCCTCCGTCTGGGTCAAAATTTCGTCTTTCTTCTCTTCATCGACCGCAATACATTTACCGGAATGGAACTCGGGCCAAGTAGTGGCCGGTCTAAATCCCAATCCTCCTTCATTTGTAGCACATACCTGAGCTGCGTCATTGAGGGCTAAAGCTGAGCCATTTGCAGGCATTGGCAACTTTAGTGCATGGCTCTCGCATTGCTTGTGGCAGTCGTAGGTGCCATTGTTGCTCTGCTCCACAGTGATTAACTGCAACGGTGCTTTGTCTCCATCGACTGTGCAAGCGGAAGTCATGCAATAGCAGTCGTACTTGGAGGCCTCTTTGGCGGCATTTCCATATCCATAGGTGCAGCCATCTCCAGGATATTGCGTAGGGAGCATAAACCCCGAACGAAAACCCGTAGTCTGTTCGATCCCATCTCCTTCAAACACAGCGCAGAGTTGGTAGCTACCTCCGCCCTTGCCCTCATACTCACCAGTAAGGATAGGGACAAGCGGCTCACCGGTAGTTGGATCCCTCTTCTCCCCGCATGCGGCTGCGCAGCTCTTTGGCTTTCGAACCTCCGTTGCAACCTGAACGCAGCACGTGTCTGTCTTGAACCGGCACAAGGACATTGGTCGCTTTCTCCCGTTAGAGTCTGCGGGTTCTCTTTGTCGTTCGTGGCACCCGACAAATATATGTTGTGACCTTATGCAGGTCCTGTGAGCTTTGCCAGCCCCAGTCTCAGTGCTGCTCTAATCGAGAGATGGTCTACTATGTCTAATAGGGGACCAAAGATGCAGGTTCAAGGTGTTTGTAGACGTACGGTAGGTGGGACTCGGTACAGATGTTGCTGCCGTCTGCACCACTTTAGAGAAGAAGCTCTACTAATAAAGGCCGCAATCTATGATGCTTGTCGCCGCTTGTTCTCTATCCTCCTTCTGTGACTGCGGTCAGATAGTCAAAGCGGCGCTAGCCATCATCATCTCTTTATTACCGTGGTTAATCGGTTCCTGTGGACTACTAGTTCACTCCCCACGCTGCGGACTCAGAGAGAGATTATTGAGGGCAATACAGTTTTACCGCATCTATGCTTATTTTTATAGAAAATAAAAAATAAAAGAGGGTTTTGTTAGGGTTTAGTGAGGGTCGCGTTTTCTGGGTCCCGTAAGTGCAGCCATAATTCTTTACTTTGCCAAAAATTTATTGAGTCTGATGGTCTCCTGATAATGTTGGTGGTGAGGTACAGAAATAACTTCGTAGTCTTTTCCAGAGCAAGCTTGGATTTTTTCGATGACACATCTTTGGGTTGACCTTCTTCTTATCCGCAGATTGTGTATGTCTCGAACTCTCGGTCGTTCGCCTCCCGGAGGTCTGGTGGCAGCGTGGCAGCAGCAGCCCCGGGTTTCGACGTTGGAGTTTGCAGACCTGTGTCGAGGTACGATATGCCATGCCAGAGGATGGAGACCGGGAAAGTCAAAGGAGAGAAATTGGCGCATGCTGCTTGCAGAGAACAAGGACGGCTAGCCATGGAGTAGCTAGAAGAAGTCATCTCGCCACTGCAGTACAGCTAGCTACGTACTCCATCACGAGTGCGCCGCTGCGTACCAACCTCATGGCTCATGGCCTTCTTCTTCTCAAGGCTCCGCGCCGCAGATTTATCAGAGTTAGAGCGCTCTTTCTACCTCTCTATCTTCACTATCGCTATCGCTCTCCACTAGTCCTTCCCTTCGCGCCTCTCGCATTACATTTTTATTCTTGCGTGGACCTGGATAAGGGGCATCATGTTGAGGGGACAGCGAACCAGGGCCAGCTGTGACCACATTCGTTCCTCCGCTAACTGGAATAGCATTTGGTGCAGTGGACGCTTCATGGACTGACAATGCCTCAGCGGTGTATATAGGTTGCGCGGCGGCAGCCGGAATCTGAACCTCAGCTACTTCCATGTATCCATGAGTCAATCCTAGTTCGCCGCTGTTCCGATCCATGCTATATACATCCTTCCGCTGTAGGTGCTGAGATTCTCCTTCTGTCGAATTCTTACGTCTTTTGATCAGGAAGATCAGAACTAGCATACCGAGTAGGGCTATGGCACCGATCGCAATCCCAACAATGGCGCCTGTTGAAAGCCCATCGCTTGAAGGTTTCGGGGATGTGGGGATGTTGTTGTTTTGTGTTGGGAAGGCTGACACAGGCTCTGACTGCTCTTCAGGCTCCTCAAAGGTACAGAGGCACCTCCAATCCTCGGTCTGCGTTAGTATCTCGCTCCTGTTGCTTGCATCAACAGCTATGCAGTGGCCGGAGTGCCAATCGGGCCAGGTGGTGCCTGGTCTGAAACCCAAGTTTCCTTCATCTGTAGTACAGACCTGAGCTTCATCATTGAGGGCCAGGACCCTGCCATTTTTGAGTGGTTCCACTGTCTGATCCTTGCAATACTCCTGGCAGTTGTACGACCCATTGTTGCTCTCCTTCCTTGTAATGAATTGTATAGGGGGGGAACTGCCCTCCGTGCATGAGGATTGGCTCATGCAATAGCAGTCGTAAATCTCGGCCTCGTTGGCGACGTTGCCGTAGCCGTACGTGCAACCTTTGCCGGGGAAGGCTTCATCATTCATATATCCGGCTCTGGTTCCCTTAATGAAGACAGCACATAGCTGGTAACTCCCGCCCCCCTTACCTTTGTATTCTCCAGTGACGAGCGGGACTAAAGGCTCATTAGTGATCGGGTCTTTTCTCTCTTTGCAAGCCTCAGTGCAGCTTTTGGGTCTCTTGACTTCGGCTCTGACGTCAAGGCAGCATTTTCCAAGCTTGTACCGGCAGGTAGCCATGGCTAGTTCTCAGTCTTCCCCCAACTAATTAACTACATCTATGAGGCATGCTCTGTTTACTTTGCGGGTTAAAATTACTCTGGGTGTTAGATCGCGTTACTTTGTAGTGGTGCTTGTGGTGCTTGTCGATAAGAAAGTCATCAAAGCTATGCTATTGCGGCCCGCGTCTTGGGTTTGACAAACCAGAAGGCAGTTTGACAACGCAACAATGCACTGCGTCGTCTTGTTGGCGCCGTGTTTCTTGCTCATGCAGACTGCGGCCAACACTGCTTGACGCACGCAGTCAAGAGCCAAGAGTGCTATTCATCTCCCTTTAGTTCCCAGTCTTTGACCAAAGACTTCTAGAGGGGCGGACGATGATGAGGACAGAAATGCCTTCAGAATCCATTGTGAAGAAAGATGTCAGGCTCATGGCGCTTGGCTTCTTTTTGCTCACAATCCTGATCCTACATCGATCTCGACCTATTACTATACATTTGTATGACAGGAGCTGGGAGGGAACGACGGGCCATTGCGGGCTTGGCCGTCAGATGTCCCACCCTGGCGAGTCTCTGATTCCTTACTCGTACAAGTGGAACAAGGCAGACAACCTAATGTGCGTACTTTCTTCCGGTGATACGGTCCATTGTGATGGACTGCAAACTGGACGCGAATCTAATAACCAAAGAAAGGTAAATGTTAGTGCGGATACAACGCACTTTATTGAAGTACAACATCTTACGCGCACACGATTCTTCTGAGGACTTAGATATTCTGAATACAATGGTCATATCAGGAACCCCTACCCCCTGTTTTGGATGTTGGTTACATTCCTCTTCGTGGCACCTTCAACAGGAACTGGCTCACATCACCAAGTAACCACCCAAGGGATCTGTCTGTCTTCTCTCTCTCTCTGTCTCTCTCTGTCTCTCTCTCTCTGTCTCTCTCT
>FLMG01002489.1:24666-37744 GCA_900088475.1 Hyphochytrium catenoides | reverse complement strand
CTCTCTCTCTTTGTCTGTCTCTCTCTCTCTCTCAGTGCCAAGAACCGTGGCAGCTCTTCTTGTCATCAGTGACAAGTACCTGGCAAGGATCTGGCAGGGAAAGACTTACTTACTGAAAACGGTTCTTCAGAGTCGGTACTTGGAGACTTACTTAAGGCTCCTCCTGTTGTTTGGCAACTAATCACTGAATAAAGAGAAAGAGAGAGAGACAAAGAGGGACACACAGAGAGAGACAGAGAGGGAGACAGAGATAGAACTAGAGAGAGAAAGAGAGAGACAGACGACGCACAGGAGACTGTCTCTTCATGATCGTCTTCTTCCTCTCTCTCCCTCTCTCTTGTTTCCTTGGTCACACCTGCCTCCTGTCCGACACTGAGCTTTTCTACCTCCGAATGTTGTCTGGCATGTAGGTGAGAGACTAATGAACACTGGGGAAGAGAGAGAGAGAGAGAGAGAGAGAGAGAGAGAGAGAAAGAAAGAGAGAGAGAAGGAAGAAGAAAGAAAGAAAGCGAGCAAAAAAGAGAGAGAAAGAGGGAGAGAGAAGAGCAAACGCGTCAGTAGCAAGGAGGAAGCAGCGTGCGTGGCGAGGAGAAGAGTGAATTGTCCTTTCGTGCCGGAAGACTGATTGATGACCGGACCGGTTCTTTCCGTCTTTCATCATCTGTTCTATGTCTCTTTCCTTTTGGTCTTCTCTTCGAGAGAGGGAGAGAGAGAGAGACTTCAGCTCGTTCTCTTTCTTTCCATCCCAGTATCGGAGCCAGCTCCTTTTTTTGTCTCTTTCATGTTTCCTTCTTTCTTGCACGGCTCTTTCAGTATTTCTTCCACTACTTTTCTTTTTCTGCGGTCTTCTCTCTTCGTCTCTCTCTCGTTTCTCCCTCTCTCCCTTCTCCGTCTCTCTTGTTTTGTCTCTCTCGCTCTTGCAATTTATCGGTTTCATAATGCGTCTCCTCCAACTCAAACACCTGTGCCATTACAACGAGAGAGAATCATGTCGCCGCTGTCTCTAACTCTCTCTCTCTCCCTCTCTCTCTCCCACCCTCGTTTTTTTCTTTCATCTCCTTCTTCGATAATAACTCTAGGGGACATCTATTTCCTCCCTTCTCGACCTTCTTTTCCCGACTCTTCCTTCCATCTTCTTCAGCTTTTCTCTCTTCTCTCTCTGTCTCTCTCTCTCTCTCCTCTCCTCCCCCCTCTCTATTTCGTTTTAAAAAACACGGCGTTATACCTTTTGCTTCTTTCTTTTTATTGAGACGAAGTCCTTGTTATCCTCCTCCTCCACCCTCTCTTTCTCTTCTTCTGAAGTACCCTACTACTAGGCATTCGCAGGGACAGAAGAAGGAGAAACGAAAAAGACACCCTGCTGTTGAGAGTTCTCTCTCTCTCTCTCTCTCCCTCTCTCTCTCTCTATTCCTCTTTCTCTCTCCGCAGGAACCAGGCGGGCTCTTCCCCTCCAAGAGGCAGATCACTTTACATTGTTCCACCACTGAGAGAGATCGAAGACCGCGGCAGATCCTGCTCCTTTTCAGCTGAGCAGTTGTTTCTCTTTCTCTCTCTCTCTCAGTCTCTTTCGCGGTTCTTCCCTTCCCCTTCCCCTTTCCATCCTCTCATCTCACTCGCTCTTTCTCTAGAGCCAGTTTTTAAAGAGGTTACCCAGACGCAAGGAGAAAGACATAGGAAAGAGAAGAATATGGTCAGTCTAACCTCTCTCTCTCTCTTTGGGATCTGTCTCCTCATCGCTGGAGCACACGCAGAAGAGAGCTTCAACACGTTAGAGAGAGAGGAGAATACCAATCTCTTGTCGTCTTTCTCCCCCCGCGGTCTCTCTTTCTCTTCTTCCTCCCTGAAGAACGCCAATGAAGAAAGGGACACATCAGAGAAGAACTCTCTTTCCCTTCCTTCCAGTTCTCTCTCTCTCTCGGAGCACCGTTTTTTACGTCTTCAAGGCAGAAAACTTCGTGGAGGAGCCCGATCAAGAGGAGGAGGAAATAGTGGAAAATCATCAGGAAAAAAGGGAAACAAGTCGAGTGTCCCTAGAAAACAAAGGCCAGCGGCGGCTGCGAGACGAGCGAAAGTGAGAGCGGAAATTGAAGAGAAAAAAGAGCTTCGGAGAGAAACACCAGCTTACCTTGATCTTCCTCGCATTACCCCGGAAAAAGCTCAACATCAGAGTAACAAGCAAAGAAAAGAACAGAACAGGAGGAAGAAAGCAGCAGAAGAGAACGTCCAGTAAACTCTAAAACGTGGAGAAAATAATAAGTCCAAGCGAAGGAGAGAGAGAGAAAAAGAGAGAAGGAGAGAGGGGGAAAGGACCTAAGTTTGCCACGCGGCAGCAAAGGAAAGACAAAGAAGATCAGCAGTCTCTCGTGTCTCTTCTAGTTGTTATCCCTGGCTTCTCCCTTCTTTGTTTCCTTCCTCTCTCTCTCTCTCTGCCTCTCTCTCTCTCTCTTGCTTACCTTTTCTTTTATACCGGACTATCTTCATCTTTTAACCCTCTGCTTAGGTCTGACCGGCCATCAGAAAGTGTTGCTTTGAGAAAAAAGAGGCAAAAGAGAGAGAGAAGAAAGAGAGAGAGAAAGGCTATCAGCTTAATTTGTCTCCTCTCTCGTGCTTCCAGCAGACTAACGTAAATGCTAGCTTAATACTCTCAATGTCGCGAATATCTGGTGATGAGGATGCTGTCTTCCTCTCTCCAATTCTCCTCTCTCTCTCTCATTTCTCTAGTCACTCTCTCTCTGTCCATCTGTTTCTCTTCCTCTCTCTCCATATGCTTCTCTATTTCTCTCTCCACCTGCTTCTCTCGCCCGCCCTGTGTTTCTCTAAGGCCCTCAAGTCATATACCGTTGTGTGCGGAGGGAGAGAGAGAGAGAGAAATCATTTTGTCTGGAGCCAGGAGTCTTGGACATGAAGAAACAAAGGGACAACGATGAAGAGAGAACGATTCTTGTCGCACGTCTCTTTCTATTGCTCTTGAGGCTCACTCTGTTATTCCTTTTCTCTCTCTCTCTTTTTTTTTGACTCCGCCTATCTGCTCTCGTGGTCCTAACCGCCGGGCTTTTCCTCTAACGTGTTAGAGAGAGAAAGGTAATGACATTCTCTTCTTGCCGTTTTCCTGTTGCCGCGGCCTCTCTTTTCTCTTTAACTTCCTTTTTGAAGGCCAACGAGGAGAGAGACACATTCAAGAACTCTCCTTCTCTTTCTTCTTCTGATCCTCTCTCTTCGGAGCACCATCTCTTACATCCTCAGAGCAGAAAACTTCGCGGGTTTGAGACCAGGAGCAAACTCAGCGATAAGACCAATTCAGAGAGAAAACACGAGAGTCATAGAGAGAGATTTTTTCACATCTTCTCCCGTGCAGACGGACATTGTTCTCTCCCGTTGTCGAAGACCACTCTACATGTTCGTTGACTAATGGGTTGCTCATTTATTAGAGAGTCAACGAAGAAGAAAGAGAGAGAGAGAGAGAGAGAGAGAGAGAGAGAGAGAGAGAGAGAAAGAGAGAGAATGACAACAATAGTTTGGAGTGGATGTATCTTAAACGAAAACAGCTCATCAGTTTCTTCATATGATCGTTCCCTATTCCTTTCGGCCTCTTCTCGTTCTCTGAAGGATCTCTTTCTCTCTTTGCGTCTCCTTTCTCTCTCTTTCTCTGTCTCTCCCCTATCTCTCTCCTTCCCCTCTTGCCCCTCTCTCCCTCTTTTTTTTCTCTCTCATACTCTCTCGCTCTTTCGTTCTTCCTCTTCACTGTCTTTTCTCCCTCATCCTTCTCTCTCTCTCTTTCGCTCTCTGATAAAGAAGATTTCTCTCTCTATATATATATAAAGAGAACCAGCGCAGCATCTCTATTACATTCTCTCCCTCTTTCAGAAGAGGGAGAGAGAGATGAAGAAGAAGGACGTACTGCCTCCTGCTAACAAAAGAGAGAGAGAGAGAGAGAGAGAGAGAGATGATGTCTCTCTCGCGCTTTAGATTATCTTCCCCGCCCCATGATTGCCTTGCTTACTACGGGACATTGTGATGCCCTAGGTGCGTCCTCTTCTCCTCAATACCTTGGCTGACTGGCAATGAGTCTTTCTCTTACCGAAGAGAGAAGTTTTATTGAATGAATCTATGAGATAAGGAGAGAGTCTCTCTTGCGAGAGAGCCAGTCTTCTGGAGAATGCAGAAGAGAGGAGAGAAGGAGGAAGAACTTGCAAGAGAGAAACGGGCCTCAAAAAGTATCTATCTTAAAGAGAAAGAATGCGGAGAAGAGAAAGAATGCGAAGAAGAGAGAGAAAGAGAAGAGCATCCTTTCCTAACAGCCACGCGTTGACTCTTCTCTTCTACTCAGGACGCTAGCCGACCTCAGAGTACTCTCGACGAAGAGAGAGACGGCCTTCCATCCTGCGCTCAATTGATGAGAGAGAGAAAGGAATGTGGCAGGTCTTGCTTGGATATATTACAAGGCATCGCTAGGCTTAGGAGACCAGGAGCTCGAAAAGCATGGGAAAGAATGCCATTGCACGCGGGCTTTGACGCTGGTTAGCGCCAGCCCCGAGACAAACAGAGAGAATCCTCTTGATCTTCAAAGGCATTCCGTCAGCTGCCGCAGCCAGGGAATAGGAGCAGCCCGAAGGAAAGCCACTGGTTGGCGGAAGAGAAGCAGCCACCAAGGGATTAGCCGTCTTCGTTGGATGCAAGTCCAAGACAGCAGAGGCTTGGCAGCAGGACGTCAACCAAACAAATCTTGAGAAGAAAGAGCGCTGCAGACGGCACACTCGAGAAGAGAGAGGCTCAGGAAAAGGCTTACGCACAGCCACATCGTGGACATCATTAGCGTGCCAGAAGGCATCGAGCGTGGACATCAACGGAGGAGAGTAACTCTCGACGTGCGGCATACGCAGTCAGAATGGCCGAGGCACCAACAGCTCCTCCAAGATAAGCAGGCATCGCGATGGAAGAAGAAGCCCAGGCGAGGCCAACACGGCGGGATAAGGAAGACAGCTTCTTGCTTGCCAGACCAAGCGAGAGATCTCACGTTAGCGGAGGTCAAGCTGAGAAGAGAACGAGGAACCAAAGGCCAAGCTTCACGTTTCTTGACCTCGTCAATGGCGAGAGAAGAGACAAAAAAGAGTTCAACACCTTTCACCTCCTCGAAGCTTGAAAACACTAGGAATCAGAAGAAGAAGGAAGAAGAGAAGAAGAGGAAGAAGAGAGAAGAAACTAGAAGAGGCTGCGAGGAGCAACGAAGTGGCCGCAGTCTCAGTCTTTCCAACTATCTTCCTTCTCTCTCCCATCATAATCAGAAAGGAGAGAACTCTTTAAACTGGTTTCCTCGGCGGCAAGAAGGAGAAAGGAGGCACCATCTCGTTCATCAACACCTTCGAACAGCTTCTTTTCTTCTCTTTCTCCGCGTTGCTCTCTCCCTGAGCTGTGAGAGGAAGGACGGACGTCAACGAGAGGTTGCTGCCCACATTGCAGCGGTTGTCAAAGGAAAGCCTTCCATCCATGAAGGCAGCAGAACTAGCTCTACGGGCTTGAAGAAGCTGGTTTGAGGCTCTTCTAGACCCAAGAGAAAGGGGCAGCCGTTTGACGGTGAAAGTTCTGGGATCTAAGGTACGTCACTGTTAGGCTGGGAGTCTAGGGTCGGGCCCATCATCATAAGGAAAAGAAGCCCTTGTGGCCTCTTCTTCCTCCTCCAGGAAGATTCAAGGTTGGCGGAGCAGGGAGGTCCTCAGTTTTCTTTTCTCTCTCTGTCTCACTCTCAGTCTCTCTCTGTCTCTGTCTCTCCCTCTCTCTCTTTCTCTCTCTCTCTCTCTCTCTCTCTCTCTTCCTCTCTTTCTCTCTTCTCTCTCTCTCTCTCTCTCTCTTCCTCTCTTTCTCTCTGTCATCAGCCTCAAGGACCAAGGGAGGCAAGGCACATTGCCCAAAACTGCCCAAGAAAATGGAGGAGAAGGAACGGGCAAGAAGTTTTCCTCTTCTAATAAGGGTTGGATGTATGGGGATAACGGGGACGCGTCCACTAAGTGCCTGAGATTGTTCCTAACTCTCCGTCCTCTCCTTTACGATTCGATCCTTCGTTGTCCGCCTCTTTCTACTGCTGCTCTTCTCTTCTGCCGCTCATGGTCTCTCCCTCTGTGACGTCCGTCCACCCATCGCGATCCTCTCCAAAGAAGATAAGAAGAAAACTAATCACGAAAATAGCGACATTCTGCAAGCACTCCCAAATCGGATGGACGAAAATCGGACGGATGAACTTTTGAGATTTTTAAAAATGGAGCCTGCAACGGCCACTGATGTCATTTCCCGTCACACCCATTTCATCCGATTTTCATCCGATTTCTCGTTCGTCCGGAAATTTGCTAGTTCCGGATGAAATGGTGGGTATCCGTCCGATTTGCATACCCACCCCGACTAAGAAAGGCAAATCGGATGAACCTAAACGTGAGGCTTTGGCGCGAAAATCATCGTTTCGCGCCAAAATATTGAGAATATTGCTTCTTTTATTCTGCTTTAATTATTTATCAATTCCGTATATCGGCAAAATGCGGAAGAATCAAAAATTCTCTGGAGAAAAATGTGGTTACGATCAGAAATGTTGGCTCGCCAATATATTGTTCTAAAGTCTAATACATTTGGCTAAATATCTGCTACGATTTAGAACAAATGGAAACCTCATACATAATAACTCACGCAAAAATGTTTGCCCACCATCGTACTTTATGCTGTCATCAACAAAATATTTGACCCAGAGCGAGGTTGCTGACAACAAGCAGCTTAAGGCCTTACATAACAAATGTCTGCTCTGCAAAGTTCACGACTTCTCTAGCAAAGGGATGCGAGAAGTGCGTTTTATAATACACTACTACCATCTTCTTACGTACAAGTATCAGTTCCATCATCACTGAAACGTTTCCTTAGTTTTCGCTTATTTCACGATATTTTCCAGAAATGTTTCATCAGGTTGATCTCCTCCATCCGGAGGAAAAGTGCCGGGCTTGCAGAACACTTTTTGCACTCAAATCGGACGAAGTGGTCGGTCTCAAATCGGACGAACTATCCAGAGGTTTCGTCCGTCCGATTCTCGTCCGTCCAGAATTTTGAGGCTTGCAGAAAGTCGCTAATGGCGTTGTCTTCCTTTTTCCTGTCTCCCCTGGTGCGCCGACGTGGATGCAGGAAGTAGTTTCTAGAACCGATCTTATGATGGGTGCCTGATAAAGCAAGGACTGATGATAAGGTGCGCTAGGTCCAATGAGACCGCAGGGAAGAGTAGAACGAAGCAAACAGCAAGTGCTACTGGAACAAGCGCCATTTTCTTTGTCCTTTCTCTTGGCGCTGGCACTGAGGTGATGGTCTTCTTTACCGTCAAGTTTGTCAGATAGGCGACAGAGCGAGACAGAGATCTGAGAGTGGCAATTAGTGTTTGGGCTCTGGCGCATCCTGACTATCTTCGTCGGTCTTTCTCGCTTCTTCTTCTAGGGATGACGCTGATCTCTCTTATAACTGGGTCGTCGCAGGCTTTTTTAGCACAGTGTCCCAAAGTGCCTTAGTCTACCCGCTGTGTCAAGAGATTCATCGCGGACGGTCAGATGGTCCGGCGAGCCTTCTCCTTACACTTTACTTTACTTAGGCTTACGGACACGGCGCACCATATTCTCCATACACTTCTTAGTACTTCTACTGCCCAGTTTCCTATGAACCCTTTAAATAGACTGTCTCTAACCCTAACCCTAGGTCGTTCTACTGCCCATTTAAAGCTAGGCATGTTGAGGGTTGAGTGCTCCAACGCTCGTTGTCAACAGTAGAAGCGCCCAGCCACGAGAAGGTCATTGGGGAAATCGACATAACTTCTTGTCTACTTGGAAATGTTTGTGCTCTAAACGCCATAGTGAAGCCCTGGCTGAGAGGTTTCAAACGGTGTACCGGCGGATTGTTAATATCCTCCTTAGTTGCAAAGAAATTAATCATTATATCTATTAGAAAATGTATGGGATCCTTCGACGAGTGGGTTACTTCGCAACGCAAAGTTTCACGGCTGGTCTGCAGATGCCTACATCAATGATTTAAAAAGGCTATTCATTTTCCAAAGCGGCTTTTTTTCCCGAGATGCGTTGTGTACCTAATTATAAGTCAGAGAGTTCGGAAAAGTAATGGTGTAGGAAAAATTACTTTGGTGGCCTACTCGTGGCAGGAGTTGATCCACTCGTGGCTGGGCGCTTCTAGTCGTTCTCCATAGCTACCTAGCTCTCAGCGATATAGTGTACCTGGACAACTGTGTGATGGGAAGGAGAGCTACGAGGAGAAGAGATCCATGAAGTCACTCTCCATGCAAACGCTAGCTAGAGCACAGAGAGAGAGAGAGATTGTGGGGGAAGCTGGGAGGAGACAAAGAGGAAGATCAGTAGAGGCGACCATACCGATCTAATCCTTCATTATTCATTGCTCATTGGAACTTCATCATGTCATCAGCCAGTCCCTCTGTTATCATCTCATCAGCCAGTCCATTCAGCCTTGTAGAACTCATCATGGAGCAGCTTCTCCTTGTATAAGGCCTCTTTATTCGTTCTCTGAGTGTCAACGTCAGGCCTGACTCACCGTGTTATCACCAGTAAGAAGTCTAAACGAAGCTTCCTGTTCCACACTTTCTTTGACTTTCTTAGGCCGACAATATGCTCAGACATCCAGGGGCATAATAATAGAGCAGTTCATCTCAACGGCCTACTAGTTGGTCTCTCAGCCGACAATCTTTTAGGGGCGTGCCTCAGGCTTCTTCCTCCACACATTCCTCAGTGCTATTAGCTCTAGAACAATCCTTTATAACCTGCAAGGTACTTCCGAGCACTACTAGCTCTACTGCCCAACTACTATTGAGATGTCCTGTTCTTCTCCACTACTGTTTTGTCTCAAGGGTTACATCTGATCTTTCTCCGGTTCATTGGTCGCCTGTCCAGGCTAGTCCATGTTGGCCGTGCATGGGTTCCTTGCGCTTCCAAAGGGTTTTCCCTGTAGGTGTTCCTAGGCCTCTTAATAATTCAGCCCAACGGTCGCATGTCGCTGGTAGTATTACTTTGTACTACCGTTTTGCTCCTACGTAAGAGACTATCTCCCTGCGTTGAAGGCCATCTAGCGTGTGAGTGGGAGGAAGCTCCGTACCTATGTTCAGCCGGTTGGATGTCTCTTCAAGAGAGCACTGTAGAACTATCTTGGGTTGACAAACGGTCATGACAGAGTCTTCCTTCCCTGTGCTTTCTATCGGCTATTGTGATCTAAGTTTGTGTCCTCACTGGGTTAGGGGAAGTGACTGAAGGAAGGTTTCGCTGGGAGGCTGACTAGCCTGCGTCTTCAAAACTTATTTAGTGGTGCCCTCCTTTACTTCCTTCCTTCCCTCGCTTTGATACATCAGTCTCCTAGTCAGCTGAGGACGTGACGTGAGGGGTTGAGGGTTGTACACATTGGGCTAGGGTTAGAGTCGAGGCTGGAGAGAGACGCCTTGCACGAGTGCAGCCCCAGCACGTCAGGCTCTCCTAGAATCCAAAAGAATCGAAGTCATCAAGCGTTCTTCTTCACCTCCTTCTTGGAGCGGACTTCTGCTTTTGCTTGGGAACGATTAAACAGAGCCTTTCGTCGTAGATCAGGGCCCAAGGCCGGCAACTATGACAGGGACAAAGCCCATAACAAGTTACTATGTCCTCGTCTTCCTTCTTCTTACGACACTGCTGGAAAGGACAAGCAGTCTAGGATCAACAAGCTCGACAACGACGATATCTTCACTCAGCGTTCATGTCACTAGAGCTCTCGGCCAGGTGCTATCAACCAAGTGCAATGGGCAACCGTCTTCTGCGTACTGGGGCGTAGTAGCGATTGCTGCTACCCCAGGGTCAACGCCGAGTATCCCTTCCCCTGCTGATCCCACAATATTGGACCAAGTTTATGTTATGTACCGCGGCAATGTGGCCGCACCATCATCCAGCGCCACCGGATGTGTCTACTCTCATCTCCTGGACAGAAGGACTCTGGAACCCATTCTACAAGGGCAGAGAGTTCCTAACATTGGCTCTTTGCAGAGTTTTCTCGACCGCTCGGCGGGTTATTATTCTGCGGCCACTATCAGTTATGAGGTCTTCTTCCCTACGAACTTTAACTTTGTGAAAGGAGGCAAACTACATGGCATCCGAGGAGGCAACGGCTTGTCAACCACTTCATGCTCAGGCGGCGCGTCCGACGACAACTGCTTCTCTGCAAGGGTCGTCTGGACTGAAGGAGGTGGCGTGGGAGTCTACTGGTATGCAGGACCCCCGGCGATGCGGCGCACATGCGATGCAAACAAGAGCCTACTGATGGGGAGGTGTACAGACGAGAGCTACACTTTCGGCATTCTCCTTGGCAATACCACTATGAAGTTCCGTAAGGGCGCCTGGAACAGGGTCTCAATTGAGATCCGCTTCCCCAGTGCAGGCGATACCACGAGCGCCAGGTTGCGCTTGACTCTGAATAACATTGTCGTTGCCGCAAACGTGTTCACCGCCAGACCGGGCTTGAAGGTGCGGGAGTTCTTATGGAGCACGTTCTTCGGTGGGGCCGATCCGGCCATATACTTTACGAGAGTGAACCAGAGCGCGAGATTCAGGGGACTTCAGTATACTTTGGGCAACTAGACACCTGGGCCGCCAGAGGGGAGATAGAGGGAGAGAGGCAGGGAGAGAGAGAGGAGAGAGAGAGAGAGAAGAAGAAGAGGCTCTATCAATGACCAATTGAACCCAAAGAGAGGTGGAACAGAGACCTTTGAATGCGACCACCAGCAGCAAGCACTTGGAAACCTCAGCGTCTAGAACAACCATGAGGGCTTTGGCCGGCCAACAGGTCATCCAACGTAGAAGAAGACAGAGCCTTAGGCCTTGCCTGACCTTTCTTTTTTTTTCCCTAGGATGCTATCGCCAGGTCTAGATAATAGTACGAAGCGCACATCTAATAGCTTTATCAGCCGTCACTTAGCTCATCCTGCGTCCTTCTCTCTTCTCTCCCAGGTCTTCGCGTGACGTCTTTGTTGATGATGCGTGTCTACTTCTACTGCTGGAAATTTTGCTCTGTTTCTTCAGATATATGTTTGCTAGTTGTCTCTACATCTTACCACGCGTCTTCTACTACTATCCATTTCCCTTTCCAGTTGTTCTTCATCATATCTGTACGCCGCCATCCATTCTTCTGCACTCTATTATGAGATGCGATAGGAGGCAGAGTCAACGACAACAAGGGCAAGAGGATAGAGACCGCTGAGGACAGCGCAGGAGAAGAAGAGCCACACAAACAAGAAACAATTATAACCTGCTTAGTAGTAGACGGAGTAGGGCCCATAGACGTGGTAGGGGTCTGCCCTGCATATTTTTTCCACTGGTAAGGAGACGCAGAGAAGATAGAGTATCATGGGGAGCCACAGCCCAGTAACGCAGAAGAGAAGAGCGTATCAATGGCCTTGTTGCCTCCGCCCGTCTCTTTCTCGTTGCCCCATGAGTTGGCACCAGCAGTACCACCACCAACACGCACCTGCTTTTCCTGCCACCTAGTAGCACTTCCCGTCGTGAGCCAAGAACGAGGAGGAGAGAAGGAAGCAGAGCTAACCAAAAAGGAAAAGCATGCCATTTGTTTCTCTCCTTGTTACTATACCAAGTTTTTTTTCTCCTAGTAGTCCCTCCTCTTATAGTGATCGAAGGAAGCAGCACTACCTTGTCGTTGTTCTTCTCTTCATCTAGAAGAGATCACGTTGCTCTTTTTCCTGCGAAGCATGACATAGGAGCTACTACTAGGACCACGACGACGTGGCAAGAAGTAGTTGGCTACCTTATACTATCATCGTCTGCTGCCCTTGCTACCGCAGACCACATCTTCTAAGACGACGAAGAAGACCCAAAGAGGCACTAACCACCTTCTTCTTCCTTACACTTCCTCCTCCCTTAATAATTGTATGGCCATCCACCACCAACAAATTGTCCTTGAGGACAACAGCCAGACAGACAGACGGTGGTGAACAAAGAGATAGCTAATAATAAAGTTGCCGCTGCGCACTACCTGCTGCACGACCTCCTTCGTCTTCTTCCTACTCCTTATGTACGGCCAGGCAAAGTTGCTGACTGTTAGAGGCCTTATTTGCCGAGAAGAAGCCGTCGCTCGTTACAACTCTCCTCAGTCTAGTCAGAGATTTCCAGATTATTGACAGAGACTCTGAATTGATATCTAGAGCTTCAATCGATTGAGATTTTTGACGAATAAAGGCCTTGGACTCCGAATCTAGCGAAGCTTGCACGAAGGGAACTAAGCCCAAGCTTACACTTATCCTGAAGACGATAGCGGGCTCCTCGCAGCAGCAGACCAACAATAATAATGGAGGAGGAAGAAGAGGCAGCAGCAGCTCGAGCGCTTCATCAACATCGAGAACAGACGACGACGGAGAAAAGATCACTAACTGACAACTTTACTTTATTGAAGAAGGAACGGGCTAACGCCTAAGCACTATTAGTTTCGGGTGATACGTACAGTTGTTAGTAATAAGGGTGGACAGACCACCAAACGTGGCTCCTATCGGACAGCACACACTCTATGTCGTGAGACTCAACGTTACTTTCGGATTGACAGCCTGGCAATAGAAAGTAACTTTATAGAAGTAAAGGGCGAAGCTAACCTTTATTTTATAATGGAAAAAAGATGTAAGAATTAGACAAGTAATAGTCGAGGATCTTTATTTGTTATTTTTTTTATCATGAATCAAATAGAACTAAATCGGCACAATGTAGTTCTTCCGTATTACCTTGCAACACAAATTATCTATGTGCAATAAAAGGCTAATAAAAATTCCATTTCTTCTAATAAAACCTTTTGACAGCATGCAGTTGTTCTACTGTTTTGTTGCCTCGTCTCTCCTTTCCTCTCCCTAGGAACCGCCTCTCTTTTACGTCATCCTGGTGTCTTTCCCTGTATATTTCGCTCTTCTTTTTCTCTTTGTGTCTCTCTTACGGGCTCTCTCGCACTCTATTTCTCTCGTTCAATGTTCTCTCTCTCCTCTCTCTCTCTCCTCTTTCTCTCTCTCTCTCTCTCTCTCTCTCTCTCTCTC
>FLMG01002489.1:8558-23722 GCA_900088475.1 Hyphochytrium catenoides | reverse complement strand
CTCTTTCTCTCTCTCTCTCTCTCTCTCTCTCTCCCCCCTTCGCTCTCCCTCAGGAAACTTCTCAGTCTTTGTTCAACGACCGCCCGCTCTTCTTCTACCAAGTTTTCTCTCTCTTCCTCCCATTTCTAATCATCTGTCTCTCTTCCCTCTCGTCGTTCTGCTTTAACTTCTCTCTCCTTCTCTCGCTCTCGCGCTCTCTCTCTCTCTCTCTCTCTCTCTCTCTCTCTCTCTCTCTCTCTCTCACACACACACACACAAAAAGCATCTCTCATGGCTGTGCCTTCCCTTTTTGTCAGGATTCTTTTCCATCTTTTGGAAATGAGTTCTCCTCCTCCGCTGATGACCAGTCCTCTCTCCCTTTTGGTGCTCCTCTTCTTCTCTCTCATGTTTCCTCTCCTTTCTCTCTTTTTCTCCTGCTTGTGAGCACTCTGTTACTTCTCTCTCCTTTCTCTCTCCTTTCCTGCCGTAAAATTATCTCTCTTCACCGTGCTGTCCCCATCTCTCTCTCCCAAGTTCTCTCTCTCTATTTCTCCCTCTTGTTTTGCATTATCCTTTTTACGATCATGTCGCTGGTGTCCTTCCTTATTCTCTCTCTCTCTCTCTCTCTCTCTCTGTGTGTGTGTGACTTCCTCTTTGTGTGACTTTCTCTCTCTCTTTGGGACCTTCTCTCTCTCCGTGTTCTCTTCGTCTTTTGTTCATTATGTCTCTCTCTCGCCACAACTATATTTCTCCTCATCCTGAGAAGAGAGAGACTCTTTGCTTCCTCTCTCTCCATCTTTCTCTTCTGATAACCTTTTGAGCTCTCTCTCTTTTGTCGTTTGCATGCTCCGGCGTCTTTCTCTCTCTTTCTCTCCTTTACCTTTCATTGCTTTAAAGCACGCTTAGCAGTAAACGAAGAGAAGAGATGGTTAGACTCCTCTTTTCTCTCTTTCCTCTCTTCTTTCTCTCCTCCTCTCTCGTTTTTTTGCTGCTTTCTCCTTCTTCTACCAGCGCCGCGAAACAAAAGGAATCTCTCTCTCTGGAAGCGTCATCGCACCCTATAACTGCTGATGATAGGCAGGAGAGAGATGGGAAAGAGGAGAGAGAAGAGGATATTAATTCTCTTTCCTCTCTCTCTCCTTTTCTTCGAGGAAGAGCTCTGCTAATGAGAGCACAAAGCTCTAGAAGATATTCCAACGAGGGAGAAGCAGGACAGAAAAGAGAGACAGAAGGAAAAGGGAACACTCTTTCTTCCCCTCGCCACAAAGTCAACGCTGTAGAGTCACCTCTAAGGCCCGTTTCTCTCTCTCTTCACCTCAAAGAACCCAGAAACCCATACATTCATCATGGAGGAGCAGACTCTGTCTCTTCGCAAGGAAGTTTCTCTTCTCAAGTCTCTTCTCCCTTGCACAGGACTAATTCTGACCCGTCTTTCCCTAGCGCGCTGAGCTGGAAGGAAGGACACCATTCTCCAGCAGGAAGACAGTCGTCTCTCTCTTCTTCTCACTCTCCAGATCCAGCCAATATTGGGAGAGAGAGAGAGAGGAGAGAAGCAGGTCTCCCTTCCTCTCTCTCCGACAGAAGAGAAGGACACCGTTCGTCTCTCTCTTCATCTGTCTCTTCTCCGCAGAAGCAGAGAAGTGGTGACCCTTCAACTTCCTCTCTCTCTCATGCAGGACGGAGCTCAGCTGCAGGAAGAGAGAATTCTCCCTCTTCTTCTCTCTCCTTTCCACATCCCGCAGATACTCTAGTCTCTCCCTTGCAGAGAACGGACTCTTCCCTTTCTCTCCCTAGCGCACTGAGCTGGAAAGAAGGGCCCGCCTCTCCAGCAGGAAGAAAGCCGTCTCTCTCTTCTCCTCTCTTTCCAGATCTAGCCAATATAGGGGGAAAGAGGAGAGAAACAGGAGACTCTTTCCCGGTCTCTTTCCCAGAAAGAACTGACTCGAGTCTCCCTCTAGCTGAGCAGACAAGGCAGGGAAGAGAAACTTCTCTCTCCGGTGCAAGTGGGAAAGGAGAAAGAGGCAACCCCGTCCGGACTGTCAGTGCCCTCACTCAAGCACTGAAGAGGACGAATATTTAGGAGAGAGAGAGAGAGAGAGAGAGAGAGAGAGAGAGAGAGAGAGAGAAGAGAGCAAGCACATATCTGTTTCCTTTCCTTCTATAGAAAACTCTATTATACAGAACTTCTTTTGATCTACAGGGCAGCTCGCGTCTCTCTCTCCTTTTATTGAACCCAAGAAAAGAGAGGCAACGAGAGATAGATAAGAGAGAGGGGAGAGGGTGAGGGAGACAAAAGAGGTATACGACAGAGAGAAAGAGCGGCCGCAACATCTCTCTCTCTCTCTCCTTCTCTCTTTGAAATGCCCCTCCCTCTAAAAAAGGTGTCTGAGACAGAAGTGCATTGAGGAAGGAGGAGAGAGTGCGGAACCAACAAGAATTGGAGAGAGGATACAGAGAGAGAGAACCGAAATCAATAAAGAGAGAGAGAGAGAGAGAGAGAGAGCTCACATGAGAATGCAGCATCTCTCAGTCTCTCTCCTGATCTCTTCCTCTCTCTGCTGCTGCTGCTTGATAATCCGCAGATCTCTGGTCACGGAAGAGATGAGACTTCTCCTCGGCGGCTCATGAAGAGAGGAATCCCTAACTAAATCATAGGACCAGGTCGGGAGAGGAAACTCTTCTTTCCCTCTCTCTCTCCTTCTCTCTCCCCTTCCAAGGGCAGTAGAAGAGGCGGGAAGAAGAGAGGGAGAGACTTGTAAGAGAGAGGGAGAGGAGATGCCGAGATCTCTCTCTCTCCTCCTTTCGTCGTCCTCCTCCTCCTCGTCTCCGCGGGGAAGGAGAGAAGAGACCGTCATAATGTTTCTCTTTTCTCTTCTCCCTCTCCCTTCCGGGCTGCTAGTGAGAGACGGGGGAGGAGAGGCGAGGTAGCTCCGAATGGGAATAGAGAGAGAGCGAGGATCTAGTTCGTCTCCTATTTCCTCTCCCTCATCTTCTCTCTCTTCTTCGGTCGTCTCTTCTTCTTCCACCACCGGTCTCCTGGCTTCTCTTGTCTTCTCTTCTTCTCTCTCTCTCCTTATCCCCCTCTTTCTCTTCTGTTTTTTCCCACCCTGTAGCCTTCTCTCCTCTTGCCGAAGCAGTCTTTCTCTCTCTCTCTCTTTCTCTCTCTTCTGAAGACAGTAGAGAAGATAGTTGAAACTCTTCGTGGACTCTGGATGATCGGGACCAAGAACTCGCCGCCTCGTCCTTAGGCAATCCCAGAGAAGTCTCTCTGTCTCTTCTTCTCTCTCTCTTTCTCTCTCCCCTCCATTTTCTTTTTCTCTCTTCTCTCCTCCGCCTTTCCACTCTCCTTCTTCAGAGTCCAAGAGAGAGAGAGCCAAGAGGGAGAGGCTCTCCAATGTCTGCGGATGATCCTCTCCTAGCACTGCTTTCCTTAAAAGATAACAATCACAAAGAAGTCGCTCTGCTTCTCTCTCTTTCTCTCTCTCTCCTTCTCCTCCTTCTGCCGCCTCTTTCCCTCTCTTTTTACTCTTTCGCGCTTGACTCTGAAGACAAACAGCCAAATCCTGAATGAGAGAGAGTGTTTCGGGATGCTCTTTCCCTTCTCTCTTCTCACACTGAGAGAGAGACACACGATAGAGAGACTCAGCTTCTCTCTCTCTTCCTTGCGCCTCCAAGCATCGCGCAAGAGCTCTCCTTACTTTCAAAAGAAAATCTTCTTCTCCCTCTTTCTCCTTCTGGCCGGTGGTCGCAGAGAGAGAGGAGAGACAAAAGCGAAGGAGCCACTCTTCCTCTCTCTCTTTCCCGTCTTCTCTCTCTCCAAGAGAGAGAGCCAGCTGATGGCAGAGGTCCAAGGTGTGAAGACTAGTTTCCCCCTCTTTCTCTCTCAGCGCTTCCACCAGAGAGAGAGTTTCAGCATCCCTAACTTTGGCATAGGAGAGACGGCGAAGAAAGATGGAGAGAAGAGAAGACGGAGACAAAGACTCTTCGCACTTGTCTTCTCTTTCCTCCTCCCTTTCTCTTCCCCTGGTTTTCCAAAGACACAGAGAGTAGCCTTTCGTAGGAGCAGCAGCGGCAAGAAGACTGAGAGAAGAGACATCGACTTCTTCTCTCCTCATTCTCTCGCCGTTTCTCTCTCTTCTCTTCTCAGCATTTTCTCTTCTTCTTCTTCTTCGCTGTCTCTCCTCTTCTTCCTTCAAGAAGGCGATGGTGGTGCTGAGAGCCGCAGAGAGAGACTCGAGCTGATCCTCGTCTCCCAGTTGCTTTCTCTCTAGCAGGACAAAGCTCTCAGTCCGTCCCATAGGGCGAAGAGAGAGAGGAGGGAGAGGAAGAGAGAGAGACGAACAAGAAGATGAACGGTTCATGCGAGAGGAAGAACAGAAAAGAGAGCTCTGGCGTGGTGGGAGAGAGAGAAGAGAAGAGTCAGGATGCAATGCAGAGAGAAGGTCTCTCTCCTCTTCTAACGCCCTCAACACCTGGAGAAATCTCGGCCAATCTCTGACAGAGACCTGAAGAGAGTCTGGAAAGAGATGAAGATTCATTGTGAATCTCTCTCTCTCTCTTTGGCTCTCTCTATACACTGTCTCCGCCTCCCACCTCTTTCCCTGTCTCTCTAGGCAGGCAGCGAGCCCCAGGGAAGAGACCCAAGTCTTAGGATGGTCTCTTCCCAGTGCTCTCTCTCTCTCTGTCCTGCAGAGACGCCACAGAGATTCTGCTTCCGCTAATCTGCAGGGCAAATCTTCGAGAGATGTCTCTCTCTGAAGATCGAGAGCCATGAGACAGATTGCCAAGTTAGCAGCACTCTGTAGAGACTGAGGGGAGAGGAACGAGCGAGGAGAGAGAGAGAGAGAAAGAGAAGAAGAGAGAAGGACAATGCCTCCTCCCGCAGCGCGTTGTCCCTCCTCTCTCATTTCTAGACATTGCCGATGGCAAAACTCTGCTTCTTCCCATTGTTGAGCTCGCATCAGACAAAGTCCAAGCTTTTCCTGAGTCTGCAGAGTCTTCGGATTGTCCGGACCAAATCTCTGTCTCCGTCTCTTAAGCGCTTCCTGGTAGAAATCCTGGGCTTCTTCAACTTTTCCTTGTCTTCGAAGGCAATCTGCCAGTCTTTCTATGGCTTGTAGAGTCTCTGTGTGGTCTTCTCCTCTATCGCTTTTGCTCTCTTCCACTCTCTCTCTATACAGCTCCTCTGCCAATGGATATTGCTCCCAGCTCTCTAAACAGAGACCCAGGAGGCTATGAAAGACGCCACGATGGTAAGGAGTTTCTAAAATTGCCAATAAAATCTCTGACCGGAATCTCTGAATATCCATCTGCAGATTTTCAAAAAAGGCGATATTTAGGAAATTCCGGATGAATTCTGAAGCTCTTCGATGGCCAATGAGCTCTGAGTTAAGATCCAGAACCGTCCAAAGCTCTGAGAGAAGTTCTGGGGTGCGATAACGCGGCGGAATCAGGTCAAAGGGAGATAAAGAAGAAGTAGAAACAGGAGAAGATGGAGGAGAGGAGGAAGAAAAGGATCCTTCTTCCTGTCTCCTTGTTCTTCTCTTTCCTCTTTCTCTTTCTTCCGGTTCCTTTCTCTCTCCTCCTTCCTCTCCTCTTTCTAATCCAGTGTCTCTTGACAGCCAGAGGTAGGCATTGTAACCCGCTCCTCCTCCTCCTGTCACATTTTCTCTCTTCACTTCCCCTCTTTTTTCCTCTCCTTCCCTCCTGTCTCTTCTCTTTTCTCTCTCTAGTGCATAGACTTGATAGAGATGGAAAGAGAGCTCACAGATGTGTCCGTTGGCTCTCTGATTCTCTCCCCTTCCTCTCACTCCGGCTCCCACGAGGACGTTGACCTTGACATGAGGATAGAAAGAATTAGACGAAAACGAGGGAGAGAAGGAGGACGGAGTTTCTTCTTCTCCTTCTGTCTCTCTTTCTTCATCTGAACTGCTCTCTCTCTCTCTCTTATCTTCCTCTTCTCCTCCCAAGCTATTCTTCACTCTAAGAATGCGAATGCTCTTGTCTGCTTGCAAGGCCTTGAGAGAGGAGAGAAGAGATAGTAAATCCGGAAAGACGAGAGATGCGCGAAGAAAGTCTAGAACGCGGCTCTCTCTCCCTCTAAACTTTCTCTCCGCTTTCTCCTTTGCCTGTCGCACAGTCTTTGTCGGCCCAAGGAAGGCAAAGCCCTGGGGAAGAGTCTCTCCTTCTTCCTCTTCTCCTTCACTCTCTTCTTCGTCTTTCCCATTCGATCTTTCAGTCTTGGAATCAGAGGACAAAGAGGAGAGAAGAAAGGAAAACAGTCTATTGTCTCCTTCTTCCTCCTGCGAAAAGAGAGAGAGGGAGAGACCAGCCTGAGCCGCCAGACGAGAGACAAGAGCTTCAAACTCTGCTCTGTGTCCAGCGGCCTGGAGCTGAAGCTCTTCCGCACTGCCTGTGTGAGGTCTCTGTTGAATCTCTATCTGAGCGTCTGAGGAATCCGCAAAAATCTTCGGATTCTTATGAAGATTTTCTGAGATTTCTGCAGATATTCTCCGGATCTCTGCCAGAGCTTCCGGATATTGTCGACTTATCGCCTTTCTTGCCTGTCTATAGATTTTCTGGATGCGACTTATCTCCGTGCACTGGAGAAAGAGAGCGACCGTTGACTTAAGAGAGAGAGAGAGAGAAAGAGAGAGAGCAGAAGGCTCTCCCTCTCCCCCGACAAAGATCAACTGTCTCATAAGTTGCTTGACGGAGAGAGAGAAAGGGACAAGTGGGACAAGTCCTTTCTCTGTGGACTGCGCGATCTCTTGCGCTCTTTGCTTGCAGAAGCGGAGAGTCACTTGCTCCTCCTGCGACAGGAAGAGAGAGAGTCAGAGAGGAGGGAACCAGGTCATGATAGACAAATTGAAACAAAGAGAGCAGAGAAGAAACAGAGAGAAAAAGTTTGAAGAGAAACAGCAAGAGATCGGGAGAGAAGAGAGATTAATGATAGAGAGAGAAAGAGAGAGAGTGGCAGTGGCATGCTCAAGCTGATAAAGAGCTTTTAGTGACCTCCTCTTTCGCATCTCTTAGCATTCCTTTCCGCTCCTTTCCTTACTAGCTGTCTGTCTGTCTCTCCTTCTTATTTCTCTCTCTCTCACTCTCTCTCTTCTCCCTCTTTCTATCCACCAGACGGTGGCAAAGTTTACCTGTGTAAGCTGTTCTTGGGGATCAAATAGCTTCAAAGCCTCTAGAACCTCTCCTGACAAATGGAAGAGACGGCCAGTATCCCTGGAATTGATTTCAAATGTCAAATGGGGAGAAGAAGAGTGAGAGTGAGAGAGACAAGAGAGAGAGAGAGAGAGAGAGAGAGAGAGAGAGAGAGAGAGGGAGAGAGCGGGTAAAAGAGAGAGAAAGAAGGAAGAAGGGAAATTTGGAGAAAGAAAAAGAGAAGAGAGAACAAACAGAGAGTGATCGAGGGAGATAAAGAGGTGGTCAAACAGGCCAAAGAGGTCAAAGGTCTACCACCGATGGTAAAGAGTAAGACAGGAGAGAAAGAGAGTACGAGAGGTGAGAACGAAGAGAAAGAGACAGAGAGGTGAGAACGAAGAGAAAGAGACAGAGGAGAGAGAAAGAGACAGAGGAGAGAGAAAGAGACAGAGGAGAGCGAAAGAGAGAGAGAGAGAGAGAAAGCTAAGAGTACCTGCAACTTAGCCCTCCTCGCTGCTCCTCGACGGCAGTCTGGAACAACCGCGTGGCGAAGGATTTGCAAGTGCGCTGAGGACGTGGTGACGAAAGAGACATGAGAGAGAGAGAGAGACAGGGAGGAAGACATGAAAATAGGAAGCGAGAAGACAGAGATCTGGTCAGATGATGCCAGCAAATAGAGACAAAGAGAGGGGGAGGTGGGAGAGGGAAAGATGGGAGAGGGAAAAAGAGAGAGAAAAAGAAAGAGACGGAGACATCTATCTTTCATGTTCAACGCTACGCAGTAAATGATCATGAGGGAAGGAGGAGATCTTTACCCTGGCAGATGCGAGTGACTCTTGGTTCTTGTTATACATAGAGGAAGGACGGAGGAGAGAGAGTGTGCCTTCCGGCCGTTTCTCTCTCTCTTTCTGCTTCTTCAGCAGCTGCGCTAGCGCTTCTCCCTCCGGAAAGGGAGAAACGGAGAAGGTAGAGAGGTCTAATCCTTCTTTCAACGCAGCGATGAGGATAGCAGATATTTTCTGTCAAAGAGAGAATGAGTAAGAGAGAGAGAAAGGAAGAGAAAGAGAGAGAAAGAGAGAGGGAGAGAGAGAGAGAGAGAAGAGAAGGGCTACTTATCGAGGAAAGGAAAAGAAGACGAGGCAGAAAGAATCGAAGATAAAAAGCATCAACCGAAGCAAGAAAGGAAATATTTGACGAGAAAAGACCCAGAGAAACAATCATTCTTCCAGATTCTTTGTCTTGATTTCTGAAGATTTTGCAGATTCGCGGTACCTCCAATCCAAGATCAAGTTGAGATTTCTTCTGAATCCCAGCGAGCGCCGCACCATCGGCCGAGGTTGGACGGGAGAGAGAAGGGTGTGCGGCGGAGGGAGACCGGAGCTCCTACACAATCCATGACAGAGAACAGAAAGAGGGAGACTAGCGTCTAAGAGACCAAGAATTAATAAGTCAGAGTGCAGAGGCAGAGAGAGAAAGAGAGAGAAAAAAGGAAGAGTAATAGCGGCAAAAGGAAAGAGGAAGAAACAGAGTACGACTGCAAACTAGAAGACAGAGAACTAACCAACATTGAAAGCAAAGAGACTCAGAACCAGAACTTTGACAGTGAGAAAGGATAGAAGAAGAGTACAAGGAGTGAGCAAAGAGCGAGTAGGAATAAGCCTGAGAGAGAGAAGAGATCAAAGAGGAGAGACAGAAAGAGAGAGAAGAGACAGAGACAAGAGAAAGAGAGAGAAAGTTACATAAATAGCGAGAGAAAGATGAGCCATCGCCGGGATGGCAGCTTACCACGGCGCTTCTGCTGAGCTTTAGTGAATCCAGGAAGAGCGCGGCTGGGCCGCCTAAGGAGTGTTGAAACGAAGCGAAGAAAGGGAGAGAGAAAGTAGGAAAGAAGGAGAGAGTGAGTTTTAAAGTGGAAAGAGGAAGAAGATCATTTTCAAACCAAACAAAGCTGTCTAGGATAAAAGGAGAGAAACGCGAGTGTGGAAAGAGAGAGAGGGTGTACATGTTGTGTGTGTGTGTGTGAGTGAGTGAGTGAGTGAGAGAGAGAGAGAGAGAGAGAGAGAGAGAAAGAAAGGAGGAGAGAAGGAGAGAAGGACAAGAGACATAGAGAGAGAGGCTACTTTGTGCTCTCACCAATACTGCCGCTCTTGCTCAGCTTCTTAGATGATGCCCTCGGGAAATCGGAGAGTCTCTCCTTCCTTGCCGCTGCTCCCTCTCTCTCTCTCCCTTCACTCTCTTCTCTCCTCCGACTCTCGCTGCCACTCTCTCCCTCATCTTCCGGCCGCTCCGTGACCGGCGTCAGCGTCCGGAGGAAGAGACCCTCGCTTATGAGCCTCACCCTAACCACAGAGAGAGAGAGAGAGAGAGATGTTGAGAGGCCAAAACAGATTGGAAGAGAGAGAGAGAGAGACAGCCAGGGGGGCACGGAGCAGCCACTAAGGAAGCGTAGTATACTCAATATACATAGTAGAGAGAGAGAAGATAGAGAGGTGAAAAGGAGGGAGATCGATTGAGCCGAGACGTGCAAAAAGGCAGACAAGAGAGAAGGAAAAGAGAGAGAGAGAGAGAGAGAGAGAAAGCACAGCCACCCCACTTCCTACCTTCCATCCATCGAGGGCTGGGGCATCGTCCAACAGCTTTGCAGGTCAAGGACTACTCTTTCTTGTTTACCCCATCGTTATTATGCCTGGTCTAGTCCATCTCTTCGTTTCTTTCTTCTCTCTCTTTCTCTCTCTCTCTCTCTCTCTTATTCTTAGTCCTCTTTCTGGATACCTCTCTGTTATCAGGAGAGACGTAAGCCGATTGAGTGTAAGGAGCGAGAATATCGGCTTCAGAGAATCTATCTCTCTCTCTCTCTTCCGCGGCGGTTGCTAGTCTTCGCCCCGGACTCGAGGCACGTCCTGTCTGGTTTTGATTCTCTTTATCTTCTTCTCTTAGATTCTTTGTCTCTCTTTTCTCTCCTTCTTTCTCTTGAAAAAGGATTTGCCGAAGCGCGGCGCGTCGTCAAGAGGAGGCGCCAGATCAAGAAGAGGAGAAAGCCGTCGCCAAGAAGGACAGACAACGAGGAATAACCAGGAAGATTCACTGGAAACAGTGGGCAGAACGATGGCTGTCCCTCCCCTCTCTCTCTCTCTCTCTCTCTCTCTCTCTCTCTCTCTCTCTCTCTCTCTCTCTCCCTCGTCGTGTCGCTTTGCTATTGAGCTTGAGCAGCGTAGGATCAGGGAGAGAGAGCACACCTTGGCTGGCAGTTCTTGTAAAGGACAAGGGAGAGAGAGAAGAGAGAGAGAGAGGAGAGAGAGAGAAAGAAAATAGAAAGAGAGAAACAGTGCATTTGCTGCCTGCAATGCGACCAGTAAATCGAAGCACAATCCTGCTCCCACAGAGACAGAGAAGGAACAGGCCGTCGACGTAGAAAGAGAGAGAGAGAGAGAGAGAGAAAGAGAGAGAAAGAGAGAAAGAGAGAAGGAGAAAGAGAGAGAGAGAGAGAGAGAGATAGAACTGGTCAAAGGGCTAAAGATATTCCGTGGTAAGACAATCAATCTGTGGATTCCCCCTGTTTGCCCCTTGAGATTTTCCTACCTGCATCACACAGCACGTGACAGCGTGCGCTAGAGGAGAGACAGAGTTCAGAAGAGATATCGACAAAGATGCATTACTATAAGACAATGGGAGAGACAGAGGACGTGGGAGAAGGCCAAGATGGGTGCTTCTTTCAACACAAAAGTGACGCTTCATCTGACTGCATCTCATGACCTGCTATTCGGTACCACTATCGCTCTCTGTCTTGATGTCTACACAGGACCATCAAGCCAGTGGTGAAGCTCATCAGCACTCTGTTTGTCAGGTTCATCCCCTCTACGTCTTGGCCTTTCTCCACGATCACTCCTCCCTGATCTGGTTTGTGTAATTTTGGCCCAGGTCTCTGCAGGTGGTCACACATAAGATTCACCTCGAACGTTCGCCGCCCCACAGTGCTCAACTACAGCAACATCGTATGTTTGGTACAAGCCCTACTAACATGCGACTACTTGTAAAGAAAACCCTTCGGATTGAAAATAACTCCATCAATAATTACGCTTATTACCTAGTCAGTCTAACGTTATACCCGATACAAGTACGTATTCTAAACATACTCCGACAGGCAGCTTCGTGGCACTAAATAGTATACCTAAACGTCAGCCCGTACGCGGCTTGGTACTGTCATATAAATAGACCCCAGTAGAGAAGAATCTGAAAATATGCCGCATCCCTCCCGTCCTCTCTCAAGCACTCCCACCCACCCCAGCAGTTCGATAGTCTCCACAAGAAAAACGGACGCAGATGATCGACTAAGCTACCTCCATTACGAATATGCTTATATTTTACGCTACTCATTTGAGACTAACGCAGTCTTTATGGTTGGTATTTGGAATCATGGACGCGAAGAGGCATTGTTATGTTGCTTTCTAGTCAACGTTATCAAAAGGCTCTGTTCGCCCTCGCTCTCCCTCTCTCCCTCTCTTCCTCTCTCTCTCTTTCTCTCTCTCTCTCTCTCTCTCTCTCTCTCTCTCTCTCTGTCTCTGTTTCTCTTCAGCTAGCTCTTCCTCTGTTTTCTCCTCTCTCTCTCTCACATTTCTCTTCAGTAGCTTTTCCGCTCTGCTCTCGTCTCTCTCTCTTCTTGGCTCAGCTCTCTCTTCCGCATCAACGTTTCTTCCCTGTCCAGCCTCCTACTACTATACACTCTCTCTCTCTCTCTGTTTCTCTCTTTCTCTCCGTTTCTCTTCTTATAAAATGCCTTTGTTTAGGTTCAGCGGCGGAGACGGAGGAATGGGCCGGGCTGTTGCTCTTTCTCTCCACCCGCTCAGAACCAGACACATGGAGAGAGAGAGAGAGGGGGAGGAGAGAGGGAGAGAGAGAGACAAAGAGAGAGACACGGCAAGAAGACAGGGAGAGACAAAAAGGAGGGAGAGAGGAGAAGATAGAGCCAATCTGCCGCGCCCTGCACCACAGATGCGCCGCCGCCACCGTTGAAAGATCCGAGAGAGAGAGAAAAATGGAACTTCAAAAAGCAAAGACAAGCAGAAGAGGATCCACATAAGAGAGAGAGAGAGAGAGAGAGAGAGAGAGAGAGACGGGAGAAAGAAAGAGAGGAAAGAGACATAACGGAAAGAAGGGGAAGGAGAGACGACTCATGCGATAGCAGAAGAAAAGAGGACAGCACAAAGGAGAGATAACGAGTGATGAGAAGCAAAACAGGAAAAGGCTTGAAGCGACCCAGAACAAGAGAGAGAGAAAGAGGCAGCTGCAGAGTCAAATGAAAAAGAAAGAGAGGTGAGAGAAGGAGGAAGAGATGTGGAACAAGAGAGAGAAGCGAAAGAGAGAGAGAGAGAGAGAAGAGAACAATGCTCACATCGCGAGTGGTAGAAAATGAGACTAAGCGAACAAAAGGAAGCCAAAGCGGCGACGGACCTCCGAGTGACAGAGAAAGGCAGAAAAAGAGAGAGAGAAGAAGAGAGGGAAAGACCTGCACCAGGAGAAATTCTTAGGAAGAGAGAATAACAGAATTCAAGAAGAAGGAGAAAGAGACTATCAGAAGAGAGGCTTGAGAACAGAGAGAAACTGAAAGAGAGAAGAGAGAACTCAGAAATGGAAAGAGAGCACCAACTGCAACAGCGGCTTGATGTGGGAAAGCGAGAGAGAGAGAGAGAGAGAAAGAGAGAGATTGTCGTTGCGAAAGAACAATGAAGAGAGAAGAAGAACAGTTGCGTGTGAATGTGAGAAGGGGAAGAAGGAAAGAACGAGGAGAAACTACTACGAAGAAAAGCGGTAAATGTGATGACAGATTCTTCGGCCGGAAACGAGGAGACAACCTGAAGAAAGCAGAGAGAGAGAGAGAGAGAGAGACAGGAGAGAAAGAGAAGAGAGAGAGAGAAGAGAGAAGAAGAGAGAACAATTAGGAGACCGTTGCGAGGGAAAAGCACTCGCAAGGAAGGGCGATGATCTCTCTTTCCTGTTTCGCACAGAGAAGCAAAGGCGAATGGAAGGAAACGTGAGAAGAGAGAAAGAGAGAGAGCGAAAGAGAGAGAGAGAGAGAAAGAAAAAGGGTGAAGAGAGAGCGATGACCCTTAACGATAGAGGAGCCACAGGAGGGAGGAGAGATGCCAGCTCAACTCCAGGTGAAGCTTTGCCGGAGAAAGAGAGAGAGAGAGATGACTGGTTGTCGCATGGAGAGAGAGAGAGAGAAATAGGGAGAGAGAGAAGAGAAAAGAACGGAGCAGCGGCAAGAAGGGAGAGGACGTGGCCACAGCTGCAGCGGAGTTTGTTGAACTTCGACCAGAGATCTACCTTCTATTTGTCCTCTTTCTCTCTCCGTCCTTCTCTCTCTTTTATGTCTTGTGGTTGGATGTCTATGGTAGACCTTTTTTCTCTCCTCTCTCTCTCACTGTTGCGCCCTCTTTTCTTCTTTCTCTCTCTCTCTCTCTCTCTCTCTCTTAGAATGATTGCCAACTTCTGACGAGCTCCATTACCGCTCGGCCCTACTATGCCCTTGGGTTTTTCGACCACGGTTTCTCTCTCTCTCTCTCTCTCTCCTTGTCTTCTATTTTCTCTCTCTCTGCGGCTCTCTTCTCTCTCTCTCTCTTTTCCGGGGAGAGAAGGGATCTAACGATTTGATACATCATTCACATTCTAATACATTTATAAGGATTTATGAGTGGCCCGTCAAACAGTTGTCTTCTTGGTTCTCTCTCTCTCTCTCTTTCTTCTTCTCTCTCATATTCTAGCCTCAATGTCTCCAGCGTCACCCTTCTCTCTCTTCCTTCACTCTTGTTCTTCTCTTCTTTGTTCTGTGGCTGGACAGGCACCACGATGACAAATGGGAAAGAAGAAGGGAGAAAGCCGTCTCTCTCTCTCTCTCCCTCATTCTTCTCTCCAACTATTGAAGAGGAATCAGAGGAGAGAGAGGTCGCATAGCTCTCTCTTCTCCCATAGTTTCCAGCGCAGAAAGAGTCATTTCCTTCACTGGAAGACGGGGAGAGAGACTCCATCCAAAGAGATGAAGAAGAGAGAGGCGAGGAAGAGAGAACGTCCGTGGGAGTCTCTTCTCTCCCTTTTCCTTTCTCTTTCTTTCCTCCTTTCTGCCCACAAATCGCTCTTCCTGCTTCTTGGATCCTCTCCAGCGCTCTGTCTTTATATTTCCAGTACATTCGCCACCAGAAGAAGACGAGAGAGTTCATGAATCCGCCGAGAGGGACGAAGATCTGAGTGAAGAGAGAGAGAGAGAGAGAGAGAGAGAAAGAGAGTAAGGTCAGGACAATAGCGGATAACAAGCATTTTTCTTTTGGTGTCTTTGGGATGTCTCTTTTCCTCTCTCTCTTCGTCTTTTCTCTCTCTTAATATTTGCTCTCTTCCCTGTCCTGAGACTATCCTGGACGTACTCTCTCGCCTGTGTCTCCTGCTTCTCTCTCTCTCTTCCGATCTCTGATCCCTTCGGAAGATAAAATACAATAGCACTTCTCTCTCTCTCTCTCTCTCTCTCTCTCTCTCTCTCTCTCTCTCTCTCTCTTCTCTCTCTATAATATTAGCTCTTCTTTTCGGTGACTCTTCGACGCCTATGTCTTCCCGTCTCTTAGAGTCTCTCTCTCTCTCTCTCTCTTACCGCTTCGAGTAGCGGGAGTATAAAGACGTGGTTATCTGGCCAGAAAGACTGGACCACGCGGTTCAGCGTCGCGGGGAAGAAATAGAGAAAGAACGCGCACATGTAGCCCGCTGTCTTCAAAATATAACGACGGTTTAGCATACCGAGGTCACGGTCGTGGAGGTCAGGGCTGAAGAGAAAGAGAAAGAGAGAGAGAGAGAGAGAGAGAAAGGAAACAGAGCAAGCGAGTGAGTCGAAGGTTAGCCTCTTCTACTAACTAATGAGGGAGGAGCAAAACAAAAAGGAAGGCAACGCATGAGGTAGAGAGTTGTCTGAGCTTTTGACGGAGTGCGTGCGTAGAGAGAAAGAGAGAGAAAGAGGATTAAAATAACTAAAAAAAGAGAAAAGAGAGAGAGAG
>FLMG01002451.1:9066-30327 GCA_900088475.1 Hyphochytrium catenoides | reverse complement strand
GCTGCATATTCTCTCACAGTGCGCCATATTCCAATGGACGGGTTTTGGTATACAAGGGCTTCACAAGCCGAGCTCCATAGGAATAATTATAGAGAGTAGACATGGGCGGACCCAGACCAATAAAAACTCATCATAGATAGTAGTTCTGGCATCCCTTGCACCACCACTTGCCCTACTGCCAGCTGTACAGCCTCTGATGGGTTGGTTACCTTGAGAACTGCAAGGACAGCCCGCCACAGACCCCTAAAGCCTTTATAAGACGGGGATCAATGTGCTCTCTCTGCATGCTCATGGCTGGACGGATGCAAACGATGAAAGATCCAGAAGGAGGTGGTGTCTGCTGCTATTTCTCCCTTTCCTTCCTGCTCCTGAAGCATTGGACCACCATGACCACGTAACCAACCGCCCGTCCGTCTTAGCCACTCAACTAGAGGCGATGTGGCGAGGAGCTAACCCCTCATGCCTTAGGACTCAGGACTGCAATGCGATAGAAGAACCTGTGGCTATGGGCTGCCCAGTAAGGAAAGCGGTAGATTTCAACAATAAGGAGGATAGAGACTCCTGGCTCTTTCTTTTGGCTGAAGTTATTGATGATCAAAGCGGTCAGGGAGCTGTGGAGGACAGTGGAGTGGGGCAAGCCACGATGTTGTTGGCCTTTCCTTTCACTCTTCGTCTTACTTGGCTGTGCATCCTCCTATTCTAGACGCTTTCCTTTCAACTTTTAGAATTTTAATGGAAGCCTTCTTCAACCTTTAATACGTTGTGCACCTCCTCGGAAACAGACTGACAAAGAGGCTCTGAATGTGGGAGGAGAAAGTATACGGACCAAGACTCTGCATACATGTGGTGCAGACAAGGGAGACGGAGACCCTCTCACGTTCTGTTCCATTTTTTCTGGCGACCTTCAGGGCTCCGTGAGCTCGCTTCACTTCGGTCGCCGTACACATTACCTTCATTAAAGCCCTCGTTGGAGTCGTGCCCAAGAGTTAAGATGGCGATACTAAGACTGCGGACAGATGCCTGGGTCTTTGTCGGACTGGGAAAGAGCCATTAGTGCGACTCATGATTGTCTTCTAACTGACGATAGTTGATATCTTGTTCAGGAAACATGTCGTCTTCTCTCCTTCAGCTGATGCATCCCTATCAAACGTCGCGAATCCTTGCTGTCTAAACAAGCGTGATCTGCTCACTGCGTAGAGAGGCAGTCAGCTGAGACGAATGGAAATGCCCTACAACGCGAGAAGAGGGATTATGTCGTTAAGCCGTCCCAATAGATCGGCGGGGACACGGCCAATTGGCATGTATTATACGCATCTGCGACTTGTCTCTCCGTCCCAGCACTCCTGACAACCATTATGTCCATTTCGAGCTGGCTCTGACTCTTCATCTAACGCCTTTCGGTGCCACCATTTTAGCTGCCGCTATATTGTTCCCATAAATAGTAGGCAGAATCTGTTAGCGTTGATGGTCCTAGCTAGGCGCCACAAGCCCGCTTCTCAAGGGTTGAGGACATCACCACGCAGGGAAGAGTGCATGCAGTGCTGCGCCACAGCCAGGTTGTCTGCTACGTTGTTCTCTAAGAGCACATACCAATCGCCTGGTAAGATGTCATGCTACGCAAGTTCCTAGTTTATGCTTTCGCTTACGTAAGAATATCTTCTTCCCGACACCGCTCTCTAATCGTATATATGCTATAGTTGGGCAGTTAAGAAGAGACAGTTCGTGGCAGCCAGTGCACGGCTTCTCCCTCCTCCTCGCCAACTAGTCTCCTCTTTTACTCCTGTCCTTCAAACCTCCTTAAGTCGTAGGAACAAATGTCCTCTGCCTTCACCTCATGGTCTGGTTTCACGTTGTTCCCGATGCATCAAGAACGTCTGCAGTTGGACGGATAATGCTACTCTCTCCTCTCCTCGTGAGCATTGACTGTGTCTTCTATGGCTCAGAGCGACTGAAAAGGTTATCTTCACTGTTTATTCATGAAGTGCAAGGGAGAAAAGGATCCTCGTGATTGAGCATATACCATAAGACATAGCCAACGCTCTCAGGCTGCTTGCTGTCTATTTCTATTGATTGATAGATAATAATGTCAGGAACCTATCTAGTGACCACTGTCATCGACGCTATCATTCTCAGTCTATTTCCCCTATCATTATGACGCGCTCATCCTCTTACCATCTCCTAGTACCTTGCTCAAAGGCTTTGCGCGTTGCGTGGAGGACGAAGGAGGAACATTCATTCCCCCAACAAGGATACTAATCTCCTAACAACAAAGCAGCACGTAATCAGTGGGCAGAAGGGAAGGCCGTCTTGTCCACAGAAATGGGCTCAACTACTGAGGAGAGTCCTCCTGTTGTCTCGTCATGGTCCTTCCATGATTCAGGCAGAGCCCTTCTTCGGTCTTTGCCCGTCTCCTGCACCCTGGAATGCCACATTTCATGCTTCGTTGGCTTGATGCGCCTGCGTGCTCTAAACAAAGACCTCGCGCTTTGTGCGCTTTCTCTTCACAGCCGGACACAGGGCAGCGGTTGACTTTTGCCCCATGTGCAATGCACACTCCTCCTCGGACTGCCTGATTAGAGCATAAAGGAACGCTGCAAGGCTTAACTTCAGCCCCGTGGCTTACACAGAGCTTTCGTCGCACCGCCTTCTTTCCACAGCCAGGAACTGTGCAGCGCCTTTTCTTCCTTTGAGGATATTCTTGCTTTGTTTCTTTCTCCTGGAACGCCTCTCTTCCAGCAGTGTTCCTACTACTCTGGTCACTGGCTGAAGGGCGGATTACATCTTCAGTTTCGTCTAGCTGCCACATCATCGATGCTTCCCCTTGTGAGAGAGAAGCGTGACTAGAGCCAACAACGCGTTTAGAGCTGCCGCTGCTGATGGTATTGGCATCTTCGTTTCTTCTCTCTTCTTCTCTGTTCCTCTCCTCCTGGTTATAGATCAACCCCGAAGGCGCTTCCGCATTATCTCCTTGATATCTCCTCCTCCACTCTCGACCAGCAGCTGGGTATGCAAAGAAAGAACTGAATGAAGCGTAAGCATCAGCGCCTAGAGGGGTAGAAGTATTTATGGAGAGGCTACTGCCTTGGTAGCTACGGACAGGTGATGCTTGGCAAATAGTATCCACCAGCCTCGCGCTCCTCCTTGGACCTTGATGATGGTCATTAGGTTGAGCATAATGAGGGCCCGGCGCGGCGGAAGCACTACCGGAGGTAGCCAAATTTGAAGCTCGTCTTCCCTTGCCCTCACGTTGCTTGGCAAGCGCGGCTTCACCACCACCGCGTCTCATCGTCAAAGAAATATCTCGCGACCGTAAGCGTGAAACGAAGAATGTTGGAGCTGTGATGTCTCTTCTTCCTCCGTCCTTTGGCTTTACGGGAGTTCCTCTGGGAGTGAACTAGTAGCGAAGCACAGATGTTAGGCTTTGCAATCACTATTTGTAGCTCAGTTCTCCTCTGCTTTGTCTTCTTTGCCTGCATGGCGTGGCATCAAGCTTGAGACGCCGGAAATGATCTTTAGCCTCAATCCTTTTATTGTTGGTCTAATGACTGGAAGCCACGTGGTTTCCTCACTTTAGAGTATCAATGTCTCTCGCGGCAACACCCTCGATTTCCCCATTCGTCCCAAGATTCCTTTTTGTCTCTTCACGCTTGACTTCTAGCCAAGACAATCCCCGCCTACCGTTTCCCTTTACGTCTAATGGTAGGCTCAACGGGAAGAAATGATCAGACTTGGCTTCGCTATTGACTCCTTCTTCTATCACTTTGAGCCTAGTGTCGGTCGAGTGTGTCGCTGTCACCTTTTTGAGATTTGAGTACGGGACCCACGGTCTTTCTTCTAACGGCTGCTATACAGCAGACACATGGCATCTCCTCGTTGTGCAAGGCAATGGGCTAGCAATGGGGAGACAAAGAAGTGGGCTTCACAGTTCGCATCTCTCTCTATACTCTCCGTACATATTTTAGCAGGTGCCATGCTCCTCAAAGGTCTCGCTAGAGTAGAGAAGAGAAGGAAGATGCAGAATTGGCTCACTCTTTGACTCTTCGTTTGCTCACACAGTCCACATTGTAGCACGGGGAACCGCCCTCTATGTCCGATAACGCGGAAGGAGCAGAGGGCGGCCATCCTGGTACTTTGTGCCACGAGCTCAAGTTAGTAGACAAGCTGCTACTGAAGAGGGAAACTAGGAAACTAATAAACAGGTCGGTGACGAATGGGGAAGGGAAGTCGAGGCATGCTTTCACTGGTTTCCTAGAGAACTTGTCCAGCTTGAGCAAGCGCACGCACCGGAGACTGACGTCGCTGTCTGTCTTTGCTGTAGACCATGATGAGAGAAAAGCACCTGTCTTTTCAAGAGGAAACAGCGCACTCATTTCTGTTGATGGAGCTTTTTATCAATTAATGGAAGGATGTCTCTTTCTTCGAGACATGCTCGAAGAGAGGTGCCGGGGTTTCCAGGCGGCACCTCAGCTCTTGTTATTCATTCCCTATTGAGGAGCCTTGGAGTTGACGTGAGGGCTCAGCCTCCATGACTATCTGCTACTAAGCGCTCAGGGAGAGAAGTTTCGATGTGGGTCCGTCTGCACTCAGCAGGTGCAAGGGTGGGATTTCTCCTTGATACCTGTAGAAGGAGGAAGAACGGCTATAAGTCCAGATCGGGATTGCTTCTTTTCCTTGCTGATTCTTCTGCTGGACTATCATCACTCTCTCTATGCAGTCCAAGCTGGGACCTCACGTTTCGGCCTTCGTCCTCGCAGTCCGATGCGAGGCCTCATTCCACTTTCTTCTTTATGCGAGGCGACGCGGTACATTCTTCTCTCGCTTGCAGATGGTACTGGCCTTATGCAGTCGGTAGTCAACAAAGATTCAAGGCGGGGTCACAGACGCTGCCCACTTGCAGTTCTGGAACCATCTCCAAAGGACAGTAATACTAAGTCTTGTTGACGAGGCTCCTCCTTCCGCAAGGATCCGGCGCTCACCTGACATAGGAATCGAAGGTGAAGGACAGCTAACCGCCTCGCCCATCTTAGTCCTTCGTCCGACCTCCTTGTTCGCTCCACTCCCATCAGCAGAAGACACCACAACTGGAAAAGACCATTCTCTGCATTCCCTCAGCTTCTCAATATCTTTCCTTCTTTCTCGCTTCCCCTCATCTCACAAAGCCTCTTCGCTACTTAGCCTTCAAAGCTTCGGCCCATGTACTGGCAGGAGCGACTCAATGACAGACCTCCTGATCGCTAGGAAGAGAAGAAGATCCATCAACGGACCTTGAACAATGATGAGATCTTTCCCTCCTGCACCTGCCTCCCGCCCGCTCAGCCTTGCACTCGTACCGCGTTGCAACCGTCCTCCTCCTCACCTCCTCCTCACCCATCAGAAGCAGCAAAGAAGAGAGAAGAAGCTTCCACAGTGCACCTGCCTTCCCTTCCGTCACATCCTTGTGCAGATCGATCATGAGGACGGCCAACACGCCCTAAATATCTCTATGGTGTCCAGTTAAGCCGTTGTCTTATTTCCTAGTAAGTAGAGAAAAACAGAGAAAACCGCGGACCTCAGGGGCCCAGCAGTTTTCTATCTCCATCCATCCTTCTCCTTTTGGGGGAAGGAATCAACCTCTCTTTGGGGACAGCCCCATTTAGAATGTGATTAGTGTGAGACTCTCACAGTGAGTGGTCCACATGGAAGGTGACGAATCTGTCTCTCATGACCCTCATCAGGCCCGCCGGCCCACCCATCCCGACTATATATACATAGTATTGTCGTCCCCAGCTAGGTTGGGTGGGATCCTACTTGGAGGTCAGGTGTGATCATGGTAGAAAGGTGGACCGAGAGAGCTATGGGAGGGACCACTAAATAAGCTCTGATAGCAACAGGAGGAGGAAAGCAGTAGGCCAGAGAGACATCATGAACAAGCTTCATCGATGAGTTTCAGCGGAAGGAAGAAGGCGGAAGAAGGGCAAGGAGACCAGTCGGACCGTCAGCAGCTAACATATGAATAAGAAGGGAGGAAGAAGAAGCATGATGGCGGGAACAGAAGAGAGCGATGATAAAGGCAGAAACGTGGGCGATGGAAGCATGAGGGGAGCTAAGACTATAGCCAAGAGACGAGAACTTGCGAGGGACTGAGGAGGGTGGTGGGAAGTGAAGGAGGAGGATCAATCAAGGAGCCAAAGAGCTCCGCTTGGTGCTAAAGAAAGAGCAACCAACGTGACCTACAAGGGAGAAGAATGATGGAAGAAGGAACGTCATAGCCACTATTCTTGCTATTGCCGCGACTAGTTGTAGGGTTGGAAGAAGAAATGGTGGTTCGGAAGCTCCGCAGAGCTCTGAAGCGGCGAAGAAAGAGACGAAGACCAGAGTAGGAAGTGAAGAACAGGCAGGAAAGGAAGTCCCTGTCTAGAGAAGAAGAGCGGAAAGTGGATAAGACAGATGAAAAGTAAAGAAAGAAGGCAAGAAGGGAACGGGTGATGATGGCTTTTCCCAAAAAATCGAAGGCGGCGGAGCGGGCTAGACGATCTGGTAAGAGGCGATGGAAGCCTGGTTCCTAAATCCGAAAGCAAGACTACAAGAAGCAGGCAAGCGAGTGAGAGAGTGTGTGATAAAATCTTTGAGGCATGGTGTTCAGTGTGAGAGCAGGTTCAAGTGTGAGGGAAAATAATAGAGAAAGAAAACACTTCTTCAAAGAAGGAAGGAGTTTCTGCTGCCAACTTGCTGAAGCCCAGATACACTGCCATCAACGTTGAAAGAGGCTGTTGCATCGTCCGCTGAGGCTTCTTGGAGCTTACCCAACTTCACATTCATGGTCCATGATTTGTCAATCTAACAGTTCCCTCAGTTCTTTTCATTACATCTTTATCTTTCTACTGATTCTTCAATCCTTTGGTTCATCTGACCGACCTCTGGCGCCACAGTCGTGCCCTTCTATATGCTTCTACCATTCTTCCATTCTTTGGTCGTTCCCATATCTCTTCTCTCTCTTCAAATGTCCACACTTTGTTGACACTCCTTCTCGTCAACAAGCATTCTTGATTGTTATCCTGCCACCGTCCTCCTCCGGCGACCAGAAAGACAGTATGAGAATCGCTCTAATAAGAGCCTGAGGAACTAGGCCATCAAATGGACGGGAGTGAACGAAGAAGAGAGAATATTTTTCAGAACGTATTCCTAGTCTGTATGTTCCTTTCTTATGCTCTTGGTGGTGATCGAAGTTACCACTGGTTGCGGCTGCTTGCTTTTCACCTTGCTGCTTCCTGGCACTGCTGCCTGTACAAAGAATTGTTCCTTGGCTGAATGAAGAAACGAATCACATTCTCCAGCGACATATCAAATGCTTTCTCTTCAGCAATCATGGGAGGAGCTGCACTAGGATAATGGCTCAAGTGTCTGACACCACACTGCGCAAGTAACCAGTTCTCTAGGGCCTTCTTCTAGTCGCCTTCGCCTCCTCGCGTACGCCTTCCGCAGCTTTGCTGCCACAGGCTCTCATGGAGGCTGGGAGCAAAAGAAGAGCGAAGGGACTGAAAGCAGCAGCCCTTGGTGGTGCTCCTTCGAGAGACAAGGGCCATGTGATGATGGCTAACTCCAGTTGGGCAGGATGTGATGGATTATAAACAGCCAGAGACACGCCGACATCCTCACATGATCGGATCTAAGCTTAAACGAAATATAGCCCCATTGCAAAGGAGATTAAATGGGAGGTAGCTCTTGCCTTGCTCACCGGTTGGTCAATTAGTAGGCATAACTTCTTATACTTACCAACCGTCTTGAAGAAAGATGAATGGTAGGGCATACCGTGCAAATCATCATCATCAACATCAAAGGAGGATGAACATCAGGAAGGCAAAGCCATCACAAAGCTTACCCAAGGGTGTGATCAGCCGCAACCGCATGGCGGGCAGGACTGGGAGGCATGCCTTTCATTTATCGACAAGAAGAGGCGTGGCCCCTCAGTTCGGTGCATTTGTTATCAGTGGCACACATCTTCTGTTTGCTGGTCGCTGGTACATCCGTACAGCTTGCGCCACTGCGTATCTGTTAGGCAGTATAGCGCATTGCGGTGGTTTGCCTTGAAAGGAGTCCGGAAGCCATCAGTACAAGCGGTACTGTTCTGCTTCTGCTTCTATAGTGAGAAGAGGTGCTAGTATCTTAACTCTGCACGTCTCTGCTCGCCGGAGTACATCCTGCCGCTTGGTGAGAAGACGGTTGAGCACACTTTGCCTGGACATAGTTCTTTTAAATCTCCTTTAATCGTGAGGCTTTGTTCGCCTTCCTTTTGGCCTTCAAATTTACTAAGAGCAACTTTCCAGAAGGCGTCCGACGACGGGGCGGTGAGGCAGCAGCAGCAGGAGGACAGAGAGGTCTGCGAACGAATGCATGTTTGAAGGAAAGCACGAGTGACAGGTGGCGCTCCGTGCGGGTACTGCTTGCCGTCACATTCGTCCGCTCACATTTCTCCTCCGCTCGTCATCCATGCGACTGTTGTGTGCCTATGTGATTGCCCGTCTTTTCATCAGCAGAATTGAAGAAGACCTACCAGTACTATGGTGCAGCCTACGACGACAGCTAAACATTTATCATGACAGGTAGCTTTCCCCAAGCTGGCAGCAGGACAACAGGGTAAAGAGTGCTCTCCTCCTTCTTTCTAGTAGCCTCCCTGCCGTTGCCTGATTGTTGCTTTTGGTCTATCTGGCTCTGCTGTGCCATCTCGCCATGCTGCTGCTTGCTGCGCCTCTTATCCTTCTCATGATGCGCACATGAGCAGCAGACGCCGAGACAGTGCGTTTACGGACGGAGGACGGAGAGGAGAAAGGCAATGCTGTTTCCAAATGAGGTTGGCCGGCAGTAGGTGCTGGGATCGACGCCTCGCGAAGAAGAATTTCCATGGCCCGATTCATCTCATGGGAGAAGGCTAAGACTTCTCTTTTCCTTCTCTTACTTCGACCATGTTCTACTGCTAGCCCTTCAATATCGAACAAAAGAAGTTTTCAAGAGTGTGACTAGTTGAAACAACTACTCTACTCTTTCTACTGCTGCTGTGTAGGCTCACTAAACTGGAATGGTCTGCCGTCTCACCTTTCCAGTGGTGCAAACATCATTTAGCGCCTGATGATCTGTCCAATGTCCCATCGTCTAGCGACCACCTTCTCCACTACTTCCTTTCACTGGTTTTTCCCAGCGTTGGCGGTGGAGAAAGAAGGAAGTATGGAGCAGGAGCAAACAATGTTTAGCTGAAAGGGGAGCGGCAGTCTAGCTCGTCGTCGTCGTCGTCGTGAAGGCGGCAACTTGTGGCGTCTTTGCTATAAATCTTCTTCTTCTTCTTGTCGCTGTATCTGCCAAAGGGCCGAGAAGATGGCAGTCGATGGATGACTGGCTGGTTGGGAGAAGGAACAACTTCTTTTTATAGCAAATGTTGGGAACAGGAGCTTTCTTGTGTAGAAGAGCGCACCCAACGTATCAGACAGAGTCTAGTAATACCTTAGGTTAGGACCCCAAGAGGAACCAAGAAGTCTCTTCAGTGTTAAGGTGCTGTGAGGGAGGGTGGGGTCAGCCCCGCCACCCCCATGGCGCCGCCTATCCCCCTCTTTCCTGTCTAGCATTGGCCAGTAGGAGGCTGTTCCGTAGCCTCCTCAAGTAACCAACGAATGCTGAGCGGCTTATTATTAGGAAAAAGGACGAGTATATATTTAGGTTTTACCCACCGTGAGAGGAGTAAGTTTGAGGCTATTGCAGTCCTTCAGCCCTAGGGTGGGTGGGTTTCTGCGCTGTCCTTTGCTGCTAGCAGGAGGGGAAACCTTGAATAGTGTTCCAAGGGGCTAAGTGACTTCCTCCACCTCGTCTTTTCTCTCTTCTGTGTGGTAGTTCTTCTAACTTCCTTACTTACGGTGCCAAGGCATTCAATCCTTCGACATGGGGAACAAAGGCATTCAGAGGGCCAAAAGCCAAAAGCTAGGGAGGAGCTCAACATCCCCGGAGAACCGGGCGTCGCTGTTTGCCTCTTCTACTCTGTCATCCAGTCATAAATGTACTGATGGGAACACTGCTGGGACAGGGCATCGGGCTCACTCATCCTCTCTGCTCCTGTTTGTACCTTCAAAGTTCTTGGGCTACAACTACATGGCAGCATTAGGAAGGTAAAGCCCTGCTTGCAGGTGGTACTGTAGTAGAAGGAACTGGTGATAATGAAAAGAAGAGGCTCCTCCTTCTTTTCTCTCTCCTTTCATTCCTCGGCTTGTCTTTCCTGGTCCTTCGTCTCTTGCACCCAGTAAACATCAAAGCTGCTCTGTCGGCCCGACTGCTGTCAGAATGTGATTCTTCGTCGCTGTGCGTTCTTCTTCCGTTTCTGTGCCCTACCGCGGCTGCCCTGACCTAACAAGAAGAAGGGGAATAGTGGGTGGTGGGTGGCCGCACAGGTACAAACAACCTCAACCATGAAGATGATGAGCCGAGACAACACAGGCGCGTGAGGAGAACATCGAAGCGCTGAATGTATGACTGAAATTTTTCCCTCCTCCTTCTGCACCGACTGCCCATGTTGACTCCATCTTGATGCTGCTCCCTTTTTTCTTCACAAGTTTCTTTCTCATTCCGCACCACCCACCTTGGCTCGACGGTTGGTGGGACCTTATAATAGCTCTCTCTTCTCTTGTTCTCACGTTTCTTCCTTCAGCTCGCGCTCTCAGGCAGCTGCTTGTCACGGTTGCGCTCTCTGCCATGGCCCGAGGTAGACAGAGGAGGAGCGGGCGTTGGTGCTGGCGAGAAGAGTGCTGCCTATCTGGCTGGTAGACCATTCACATAGTGAGAGTAGTACGGCTCTAAACCTCCTGTCCCGCCCACCTCCCGGATTCTGGCCAACCACGCGCTCAAGCCCCGGCGACTTGTACCGGAGGTTCTCAGGAAAACTTACAGCCTCTGCGTCCCTTCTCTCTCCTTCCCTCTCTCCTGTTTACTTCTTTCCGCTTGCCTCCTTTCTGCTCTCCTTTCTACCTCTTCCGTGTGCTAACTTTTAGAAGGTACTCGGGCAATAGAGACGCTTTCTTGAAGGAAGAGGACAATGACCACGCTTTCCTCTTTCTATATTTAAGGGCAGAAGGCTCTCGGGCTTATAGGGAGTCAGTGGGAGGAGTGGAGCGACCAAGAGTACGTACTGCCGGACAACCAGAGCCGCCTATATGCTTGCCAGGGAAGCGGAGGTATGAGTCCACCGTAGAATAAAGTGGTTTGAAAGCGCTCTTGGAAGCTCTTCTTGCTAAAGATTTTGTGCAAGGGCTTCGGAGTAAGCTGATGACAGTGGAAGACACTGAGCGCACGAGGCCCAAAAGGTTATCTTCTCCATAGCCAGAGCTATTTTCGCTAACCAAGGATAGGTAAGGAAGAGCGTGCCAATAATTGGCGATAGGGAGAGACACGGCACAACAGAAAAGTGGTGACAGAAAGGACCAAGAGAGTCGCGCTACGGACATAGGGGAGCTCTTGAATAAGAAAGCAACAAGCCATAGGATGCTATAATCGATCAGGATGACAAGCGTCCTTCTCACTGGAAGCATGCTTCCCCGCCAGTCGAACCAACCCCACCGAGAGGCCCATGGTTGGCGCGATACTTCTCGTCAGCTATACTCCTTCAAAGATCTACAGTTCCAGACTGGTACTTCTCAGCAAAACGATGACATTAGAACAAGAAGGGAAGAAGATGGAGAGAGAGAAGATGCTGGTCATCTCGATCCAAGGAAGAGACCAAATATCGTCGAAGCCAGAACTGGCAGGAGAGACAGAAAAGGAAACTACCCGCGTCATCTTCCCCCACCCTCTTACTATTTGAGACGGGAGGTGCAGGGCCAACATCTAGTAGGAGGCCGCTTGCACAACTCAGCGTCCTCTCCTCAGAGAAGAGATAGGAACTATAACCGTTGGGAAACAGTGGAAAGAGAAAAGAGGCAAGACCCACGGGACACTGCTGCAGCTCGTGCTCCACAAGCGACGGCTCCATATACCTTGTCAGATGCAAACGTGCAGGAAGAACGTCAAGAAGGAAAGGATGGTGCACCCAAGCTTGCGCAATTGGCAGCTCTAGCTCACTTAGAGAAGGAGCTCACTGAAGAAGGGAAGAAAGAGACACTGTCAAGGCGACACGCGCACCTACCGCCACCGAACAGTCACATAGCAGCAGCGGCGGCTTCTCTGTCTTCGTCTTCCTCTTCTCCTAGAACTTCAGAGCGTTCTGACCAGGAAAGTTCCAAACCAAGCTCTAAGTTGCTATCACAGCCTTCTCCATTATCTTTCATGATAAACGGCCTTCTCGAAGTAGCCTCTGGACATATACCGGAGAACGACGCTAGTTGGAATAGATCTGGGCCTGCGTTTAGAGGTGGTCACGGAGAATTGGAACCACCATTATCAATAGCAGCTGCTGAGAGTCGCCAGCAAAAGCCGCTGTCCCGGAAGAAGAAAAGAAAGAAGAAGCTGTGTGCTGTAGCTGGCTGTGACAAGAGAGCCGTGCGAACTGGAATCTGTGTCGGACACGGCGCAGCTGTGCAACTTTGCTTGGTCTATGGCTGCCCAAATCAAGCTGTCCGCAATGGAATCTGCATCGGACATGGGGCTAAAGTGAATCTCTGTCCGGTGCCAAACTGCTTTAACCGTTCGCATAAAATACGAGGGCTGTGCTCACAACATGCAGAGATGGGGACGTGCGTGAAATGTCACATACAGAGCTGTCAGAAGAGGGCCAAGGTAGACGGAGCTTGCTTGCTCCATGCAAGAGAAGAGCAAGAAGAGATGACAAAGGATGGACGAGCTGAATAATTCCAAGGCCATTCTGCTGGAACAAAGTTCAGTGGAGCGTCAGTTGTCGAGTCCTTTTATGATTGACCAAAGTGCTCTGGTCGTTGTTCTTGTTAACCTGCTACTAAGAGGACGTGGTACCTCCTCTATCAAGAAGTGTATGCTTTTTAAGTTAGACATGAGACGGCGCTTGGGACTGTTCATCAGGAGGCCAGTGGAGCTTATTAGATAGACATATGGAGTAGGAGGCAGTGTGTGTAAGAGTGAGTGAAGCCTTTGTTCAGATAAGGTAGATACAGCAATCGCCTGTATTCTAACCATCGTAGTCGTTAGGGCGCTGCCAAACTGCCTATTCTAATGCATGAGATGGAAGGAAGAATAGAGCAAGAATGAAGAATGGTAGCAGAAGAGCTAGAAGTGATGGCCTAGGAGGTTGATATAGTTGGCTACCACTTTTGTTCTCTATTTATCTTTTGCAGGAGCTTGTCTTCTGTCAGATCACCCCTGCTGCTGCTGCTGGCGACTGACGACGCTGATTGGGTCTGAAGACCTCTTCCTTGGCGCGTGCGATGGTGAGTTATGATACTAATAACCAGCCCTTATTTATTGTCACCAGAAAACCATTGTTATGGTCCTACTTTTAGAAATGTTCCGACAGTTATCTCTTCCCTACTGGTGTTGTCCTCCTGCCGACAGACCCGTGCAGCAGGAAAGCCGCCTCAATAACATTTCTCCTCTTTTTCTCTTCAGACAGCAAAGGGAGATGCGGGCGTAAGAGAAAGGGAGCAGGAGTTTCCATGTAACGATAATAGAGCAGCTGCCTGCTAAGAATAATAAGCAGATCAGAGCCATAACACATCACCTCTCCTCTCTCCATCATAGAGTGGTTCTAGTATGGTTAATACTGCGTGCTGCCTCCTAACAGCCATCACGAGTACGGAGATCCTGTTTCTTCTGGTTCCCTCTCATCATGGAACAAGCGCAGAAAGTGCACTCGAGCACTGTTACAGTACAAGAAAAATCTCTTGGACCTTTTGTAAACTCTCGTGGAGTAGTACGGGCCCAGCTGTGCTCTAATCACAGTGTTCGAACGGACTCATCCCTCATCGTTGTTCTCAAGCAGCTTCTATCCAGCTTAGGCCTCCTCCTTCCCTCTGTTTCTGCCTCTGTTTTCATTCGTCCGTTTCTCTGCATAAAGGCCTCACTCACTCCTCGGGCACGTGTCCAGCACCCCCTGTGCCTACCTTGCTGATGAGTAATCTCGAGCTTCACGTGAACTCCGCAGTGGCAGTGCAGCAAACCGCTAGGGACAGCAGTGGGACAATGGCGGATGAGACAACTGGGAATATAAACTCCAGATCACCCGCTGCTTTTCTTTGTAAGCCCTCCTCTAAGATTTCTACCCAGGCCGCAGCAGCGAGTGGGAACTGAGGTGGTACGTACACCACGCAGTGCTACTGCCATGGCGTACATGCAAGTACAGGGAGGAGGGTAAGTAAGAGGGAATACCAGGACGAGGGGCCACAGGTTGTGGGGACATGCACAATGACGGGAAACCTTCAGGGATGAAAATTTCAAAGGATCGCGGGCTTTTCCTATAGAAAATGTCAGTGAAAGCTTTCACACCTCCTGCGGAAGCTTACACTGCCGATGATGGTCCTCTGCAAGCCTTGTTCTATACTCAAAGACAGATGGAGTTCTTAGGGTTGTGAGTAAAACGACAAGACCGACGAACAAAAGCAAAGAACAAAGACCTTTTACTAAAGTGCCGCCTTACTCTAAAGCGATTATAGAACTATGGGTGCAGAAGCACAATTCCTCGCCAGGAAGAACTGATTGGTCAAAGGACAACCAAGAACGATGAGATGGCATTTCTCTTTTGCTTTCTTTCCATCTCTTCCGAAGTTGTGAGTTTCCTGACCCTTGTTTCCCCAAAGCTTCAGGAAGGGTGACAGTGATCGTTCCAGCAGGCCTAATAAAGAAAAGGGAAAGGGTTGGACAATGTATTGGCTACCAATGTTGACCAGTGGCCGACACCCAGACACTCCTCTTTCGTCACACCCCTCAACCTATGCAGCCTGCTTCTGCCACGCCCTGCTTACAAATGGACAGCCATCCAACTCTCCTGCACCAAATCTGAGGGGATAGACGAAGTTACGCTTTGACTGGACCTACCCACACCTTTGGACCCATCTTTGGAGATAGAAGATGGTAGCTGATGCTGTCTTTCTATATAAAAAGGTTACAGAAAAGTACCACTTTTCTTTAGAAGCCAGGCCTGGTCCCCCTCTCATCTCCCTCCTCACCTGGTGCTCTGCCACGCTCCCCATGTTTGACACGCTCCCTCTCAGGTTGGGACTAGGGTATGATCACAGTGGGTTTGGAGAAAGAGACGGTCTACAGGGCATAATCTAGCACTACCGGCCCTGATCCCCGATGTCCCTGTAAACAATGAAAGATACCCCCAGATACTCCTGCTGTACGTCACTCAAAAAATGACCATTTCCACCTTTTTTCCCCCGCTTGTCACTCTTCACTTTCTGAGTATCTATCATTCCAAGGATCCTGTCTTACAACCAGTAAAATGAAATACTGTCTCCACGCTTTTATACTCTGTCTTTGCTCTCAACCCACCATCTCCTGTCGCTATTCCTCCTCCCTTGAGTGATGTAGGTGTAACGCACCAAAACTATGCTGCCCTAGGCTGTACAGGTTCTATACTTCTACTAACTGTATGGTGCCATAATGGCAACAGCACGCTGGGTTGTCACTACCTGTAGCTTCCTATGAACCTACTTTTCCCCCCTTTTTTGCCTCAGTACATTCACCCTCCAGCCCCACCTGGAGCCTCAAAGATCACATAATTTCCCTCTTCTATGACCGTTTCCCATCATCCTATGAGGCCTGTTTGTCTCTGAGTGCTAGAAGCACTGGCAGAGGGCCATCATACTATTGCTCCTCCTTTTCTTACCCTCTTCAGTCCTGGCCATCATCAACAGTTTGCCACACTCTCCTCCGTCATCGCCAAGCGCCAAACAGTGAGCAGAGGGATGCAGCAGGGAGAGAGCCGCCTAAGGTCACAGTAACTCGTCCATCATTACACCGCCCATCCCTTGTCCCTCTGCTGCGCGTCAAGAACTCTTCCTCTACACATTTTCCTATTTCCCTTTCGGATCCAAAGCAGCGACGACGTCAACTATCTCAGCCTACAACGTAGAAAAGACTTGCCAATGACATCATGCTGAGCTGTCAACCCTCGGGGCAACACTTTCGCCAGAGTAAAGGAAACGTCAACAAGGGCTGCGTCTTTACTTCTTCTCTGACGTCTCCTGTTGTGAAGCGGAGCCGAGAGCCCCGAACCCTCTCTCCTGCTACTATCACTGCTGCACGGAGGCACTTAGCACAGGCTCTCAGAGAGGACATTGCAGCGGCAGGTGCAGTTTCCGCTCTAGTAAATAGACAGCGGCGGAAAGTTGTTATACCAGGTCTGATGTTTCGCGAAAGAAGCCAGAGCCGGGAAGACAGAGAGGAGGAAGTAGGGCGGTCTTCTACTTCGTCCTTCTCTTATTATTCTTCATCTGTCAGCGATTATTATCCCTTGGAGAAGCCATCTACCAGCAGCCGCAGTCTGGGCGGCAGTAGCAGAGATGTTCTCCTTGGCGCACAGTCTCTGACAGGCTCCAGAAGAGAAGGGCAGCCATTCCCACATCTTGCAGCTGCCTCGCCATTCTCTGAGCCTGCTCATTCTTCATCATCAATGTCACTCCAAGAACGACCTATTATGCGAGGAAGCACCCATCCTTACACGAGTATTACATCCTCCTCTTCCTCCTCTCTTTCGTCCGCGACCCCAGCTTCTTCCTGGCATGCTCAAGATGCGAAAGGAGGTATACTAAGGCCATCACCAACCTCGGTGGTTATATACAATAGGCCTCATTTCTCACATAAGGTTTCAGGTCTTCAGCAGGGCTTCCCGGACGGTTCAGCACCAGTTCGGCAACAGCAGCAGAAGAAGAAGAGGAAGAAGAAGAGACAAAAGTGCAAGGTTCCTCTCTGTCAAAAGTACGTGCAACAGGGTGGTGCGTGCATTACTCATGGGGCGAAGAAGCGACTTTGCAGCGTAGATAACTGCACTAAGAAGGCTGTTCAGGGTGGTATATGTGTGGGCCACGGCGCCTACGTCAAGCGGTGCGATGTGCTTGGCTGCAGAAAGCGATCTGTCAGGGGTGGCGTCTGTATCGCACACGGTGCAAAAGTCAACATGTGTAGCATAGATGGCTGTGAAGCTCACGCTAGAAAAGGTAGAGGTCTCTGTATGGAGCATGGAGCAAGCGCTAAGACCCCAAGGTGTGCCATGGGTGACTGCTCGCGATACGCCAAGATCGGACCCCACTGCATAGCACATCACAAGGAGCAGCAGTCGCAGGTTGAGACGGTTGGTCCAGCAGCTAGCTCGGCATAATCCTGGTCGCACATTCTCTTACTTGGCATCAAGTACTTACTCGTATGTATGTACTGTGAGGGTTGTTAGGGTTGCTCCCGCTGTTTGAATCATTCAATCTGTATGTGACGCTCAGTGGGCGCTAAAGCATCTATCATCATCAGTCGACGAGTAAATCCTTATAAAGTATATGCTAACCCAGAAAAGGAGTCACTATGCATGATTCTTCACTTTTGCTTGGTCTCTTTCCCGTTGTCTCCTCCCTTCCTTCTCCTCTTGCTTGTGCCATCATCGTTCCACCTGCAGGTCAATTTTTTGTGGTATTGCTCATCCAGGCCGCTTCAGTCTGTTGCTCTTTCGCTGACCCGGCTACTCCTTCCAAAGCTTTTGTTCTTCCTGGCAGGGGAAAGCGCTGTCGCACCTCCTTTTCTTACTATAACCTGGCCATATCTGGAAACCAGGTACCAAAATGACGGGTCTTGAAGGAGAGTGAGAAGGTGCTTTGTATGTACCTTGGCTGGCCAGGCCTCAGATCAGACAATCACCACCCAAAGGAGGACAGTAACAACAGCTTCTATTTTAGAGAAGAGAAGTTTATTAACTGACTTATTAAGAGAGAGTCTCCCTTGAGAGAGTTAGTCTGCCTCATGATACAAAGTTAAAAGTGATAACATGCAAGAGAGGTTGAATTAAGAGGCTACTTTACGAGCCCGCAAAGAGGAAGAGAGAAGAAGGGAAATGAAAAGAGAGTATCCTTCTCGAGAGCCACTCGTTGACTCTTGTTGTCACGACTACCCGTCCTGAGCGTACTTTCAAAGAGGAGAGGTCGTATCCCATACACCGGCTCATCCTTCCGGCGCGCAGTCACGTGGTTAGCGGTTGTCAGAGCTGGTACATATAAGACAGAGACTCGCCGAGAGACCATAGCCCTGGATTTGGAACCGTTTGATCTCGAACTGGCCTCAAAGGTAGGCTGCAGACGTTCAGGAGTGACAATTGGGAGGGAGGGAGAGGTTATAAAGTTTTCATGAAGCTACTAGCATGGGAGGAACTGACGGCAATGGAGGTGCTCACCATCTGCTCACCACTCTACTACTCTATTCGAGGTCCTGAGCTACTGACCCAACAATGTTTCTCCATCCTTTCCCACTCTCCTTGACGTTTCAGGTTCCCTTTGGTGCCGTTAGCACTTCTCCTGTCAGCGTCCTCGTGGGAGTGAGAGGCAAGGAGAGAGGAAGAGAGAGTATAGGATAGAGAGGGAGGTACCGAGAGAGAAAGCGCGGAAAAGAAGAGAAACAGAAGGGGGACGACGGAGAGACCACCCGGAAGGTGATGGTCTTCTCGTGCATTAGCAGACTGTTACTGCTGCTCCTAGAGCTAGTAGACCTCCGCTGTTGTTCACCAGAGGGAAAAGAAGCAGAGTCAAGCATCCCCAGCTTCTATTCATAGAGACATCCACTATTGCATAGATGAAGACCGGAAAGTCATTGTTATTCTATGATATGTGAGGGGATAGGAATGAGCGACTGCACGAGGGAAGGGGAGTATCTATCTCCATGAAGGCACATAGGTGAAGGATAGGCACTGGGGGAGGAGAAAGAGGTGGTACTACGGATTAGGGAGAGATTTGGAAGAAGACAGGAAGGAAAAAAGAGGAACAACGAGAAAACTAGGGAGAGGAAGGAAGAGGGGCAGCTAAGAAGGTCGTTGAGAGCGCAAGCAGAACTGAGGGAGTACGTTAGAGGTATTGAAATTGCACGAGCGAGAGTGTACAAATGCTTCTTCTTTACCTTGGCTGTGCCAGGCAGGCCTTAGATCAGATCAACCACTGCGCAGGGAGGACTTCGCGGCGAGAGAGGGCGCGTGAGACTCTCGACGCACGAGAGCACTTAACAGATAAATATATAGAAGGTAAGGAAAGTTTCGTACTGGTGAGAGAGTCAGCTACCGAAGCAGCATGGTCTTCAAGAAGATAGCATTAAAGGCATCCATCAGCGGATTCCTTAGTAGTAGTCAGGAATCGTGGGGGCCTCAGTTAGAAGCAAACCTTGTCCATAACAAGCCCTCTAGTCCTCCGGTCCTAGCGAAGCGGAGGTCCAACAGCTCTTCGACCTCGTAGGACCTTCTTTTGTTGAAGGGTCAAAACAACCATATGGCTGCTGCGTACCCACTCCACTTTCAACGTCTGCTCACCCGGATGAGGTGACAGAGCATGCAGATGAATATTAGCCTCTGGCTGGAGGATCAAACTAGCGCTTGACATTACTAGACTGGGAGCTCTCCTTGCCGCCTAGCTGGGTCAAGCGCGAAGAGGCTCTTGGCCTGGTTAATAATGGCCGTCGTGTCCTAATTCTACGACTAACTCACAAGGACTAAGCTAACTAACAAGAGCTGAGAACTCCTTCCAGCCACGACTACAAATTAACTACATACTCTCTCCTCGCACGTAGGTTTGGCACAGCGAAGAAAGGGCGGGCGGGCGGCTGATTGTTCCTGCTGCGTCGAATAGGTGCAGCCGGCTGTGCCTCCCCTATCCTCCGTTGCCGCTGTGTTAAGTCTGGGCAGGCTGTAGAGGCTGATGAGGCTGACCGAGCAATTCTGAGGCTGAGGCGCGAAGGCAGCCCCATCCTCTAACCGCGCCAGGAGAACCTAATATCCCCCATAGATAATCAACCCACCGACGCTTCAGTGCCTGAAGCGACGTCCGGCCACCTTCCAAGTGCCACCAAGCCTCGAAGCGCCCCTGAGGTTCGACCAGGTAGCTGGTGTGGTCCTTCTTCGCCTCCCTTCTCCCACGCTCCGACTAATCGGCAGAGTTAGCCATATATTCCCGTTTCCCGCACCCAGCACAAAGGTTCTTCCTCTGCCTTCTGAGCCTTCGCAAGCGATAATTGGTGCAGGGGCGCTTTATCTTGTTTGTTCATTTTTTAGGTAAAAGAGCATTCAGCAGGTGGTGGTTGGCGGTCAAGGGTCACGCGGTTGGATTAATGGCTGCTCTCTGGATTGCCGTACGTTTGATGCTTGATCGTGTACGTGCTTGAGCTCTTGAAGACAATCAATATATCGTCCATCGTGGTCGTCTCGTAGGTGTGGAAGTGTATCTAACCTTTCTCATAGAGGTGTGGAGCTCCAATGATGGGATCTTCTAACCGTGCAACAACAACCTGACTCAGCCGCAATCGGTCAAACTCCTGAAGGGACTGACTGACGTTCTCGTCCTGGCTATTATAAGGAACGGAGCCATCGCTGACAAAGCTCGGCAGTGTGATACATCTGCTTCGAGCAGGAGGGACTTATGCTATTTGAGAAGATGTCTTGCGAGCTTTGTCGAGGCGGACTTTATTCCCATTCTTCGCGCTTCTTTGGGACCACTGCTGAAACCAAGACACGGCTTATGATGGCTACGGTAGGACCGTGAGAGTCGCCCGAGTTGTTCTATCCACGAGAACCCCGCATTTTCTTCCGGGCTTTACTACTCTTCGACCTCCTCGGGGAGGCACACACACACTGTCTCCTCTTTCTTTCTCTCTCTCCTCTCTCTCTCTCTCTCTCTCTCTCTCTCTGTCTCTCTTCATCCAAGTATAGTATATCTATATATATATATTGCACCTACTCCTACCCTTTGCCCTCTCTTTCCTTCGGCTGTTTGCCTGCGCTGTCATGCGACTGCTGACCGATTGGAGGCAAGATGCTCTTGTGCTTTGTCCTGGCCTGTGCTCTTGTCGCTCGCTTACTACAGCTATCTCCGCGAAATTGAATATCCCTACTGACGCCAAGCTCTTTACTTATATATTCTTTCTTTTCTTCATCCGATTCTTCTATGGCGCTACTAGGTTCATCTTCCCGGAGTTAGCTGTTGGGAGCGAGCACATAAAACGAAGGCGCCAGGACAAAGACGAAGGCCACCTACTTTACGTCATCAGATTAAGGCTGAGAAATAAAACACGAACCTATTCAGAGAAAGGAACGGAGCCGCTTAACAGAAAGCTGCTACATTGAGGAATCTTTGCTAGCAAGAGAGCAGTGGCCGAGCAGAAGATGGACAG
>FLMG01002392.1:0-17334 GCA_900088475.1 Hyphochytrium catenoides | reverse complement strand
AGCTCAACTTGTGGGACCTTAAGGAGAATACCGCTAACGGCTATTGTGGCCAATGTTCAAAGAAGTGGTGTCAATTGTTGGTGACCACAGCTGCAGAGTTCTTCTGTCTATCCCGTAGGGGAAACGTCCTAAATGTGTAGTACCAGGTAGTCAAGTCGACTTCCTGTGGGTTGAATCCTCGGTTACTTACTCGTACAAAAATTAGAACTATCTTGTTACTTGCAGGCTCAGCCTCTTTAGTTTCTGCTTTACTGTACGAGCTTAGAAAAGGATTAGTTCTACTTGCTCTCTCTCTCGCTCGCTAGTCTGTCAACTACTCGTACTGTACTTTGTACTTCTTTATTACGCTCTGTGCGTCCACGTCGTCTATGAAACAGAACGAACTATCATCACTCCATTTCTGCTCTATACCGAATGGAGATGCCATATATCGCTGCATCTGGCAGTCCTGGACACGGTAGACAATATAGATCCAGTATATAAGCTAGAAAGGAATGAGTTTTAACTATCTTGGCTTATGTTATTCAGAATATATATTACAATTACCATCCGCCTACATCAACCCACAAAGAATGTGTCACGCTTCAGGTTGGTATTATCAGGGATAGGTCTAGTAAAATCTCAGTATGAGACTCCATTTATCTCTGATTGAAGCGGGTGAGTGGTGAGTGACTGTTACGTACTCCTCTGACATATAATAAGCAGACAGAATTTTGAGAGAGAGAGTGACAGAGAGACAGAGAGGCAGAGAGAGAGAGGGACGGAGAGAGAGGCAGAGGGGGAGAGAGACCAGACAGAAACGAGGCAGAGTGAGAGACAAAGAGAGAGAGAGAGAGGGAGAGGGACAAAGAGAGAGACAGAGAAAGGAAGACACACAGAGAGAGACCAGACAGAGAGAGACACACACACAGAGAGCGGCTTTTAGGAGAAAGGAAGGAGCAATTCACAGGTTCGAAGGGCGTTGGTTGGAGAGTCTGTTTGTTCTGTCCATCATCCTGTCGTTGATCAGAACAGGAAGGTGATGGGAGGATGGCTGAGCTGGTGGCTTCCCTCGTGCAAAAGTGGAGGGCGAAGAGAGAAGGACTCATCATCATCCAGCAGAGGGCAACGAGATGAGCACGCCCCGGGCAGAGTCGTCGAAGGAGAGAGGAGGGGTAAAGATTGCGCCTTCTAGAAAAGCTGAACAAGAAGGTGTGGGAGGGCGACGAAACACCTTCATTTCCTTCCTGGTGGGCCAGAGACGAAGAACGCTGTGCCTTTCCTCCCTCTGATTGACCAAGGGTCAAGACGCATTGGCGGGGTGAGGGACAAGAGTCGTCGTCATCAACTCTTATAGCCGCAGTGTTTATGAGCAGCCCTTTTTAGAAGAGCTAATTAGTACCAGTTGCAGGCCCGCAGCAGCTGATGAGAGAGAGAGAGAGAGAGGGAGAGAGAGAGAGAGAGACACTACGTATGGTATATGAGCAGTGTGAGGAAGGAAGAACAACGAAGGATGACGCTTATCACCCTCGAGTAAGTAACAACAACGTTCTCCCTTTCGAGAGGCTCCATCAATGTATGGGCGGAATAAAGAAGGGTACAAGCTGACATCAACTCTCTTCTTGCAAAGTCTAGCCCTGTTGTTCACTTTGGGGTACGCATCTCAACTCTTTCCACAATCGTAGAAGGCTACCCTCGCGGTATATGGAGTATCGCCCTCTGTGGCTGCTGGCTGTTACTTATGATGCTGCATCGACCGAGCTAGAAAGGGACAAGATGTCATAGAGGACAAGCTTTGATATTCAGCTCCAGGGTCGAGCTGTGTTCATACCGTTGGTCGAGAGCTTCACGATATACTGCTGCTCTTCTCAACCTTCCTTTATTGAAAGAAGCATTGTGATGAGGGTTAGGAGAGGGACAGACTCTCTGTGCCTTATTGACTTTGCTTTAGATAGAGCGTGCAGATGTAGTTCTATGTGAACAAAAAGTAATCATAACCAGACCGTTAGGGCTGCATTATCTCCTCACTTAGGGGCATCTGGACGGCTGCCGAGACCAACGGGACGGTACTGAATGCGAACAGAGGGAGAAACAGGGTCGATGTCAGACGCTTAGCCGGTGCTCATAGTTAAATGGAGTACCATCCTGGCAAACAGTCTAAGAAGCAATTCTCAAGAGTCTCAAGTCACTGGTAAGGATCACCAGACGATGGTAAGGAAGAGACGGGCAGTCTCATGGAGTTTTGCAGTCGAGTCCAAAGTATGAAGGCGCACCTGAAAGAGTTGCAGACGTAGACGTAGATAGTTCCCGCTCCACCTTGAGGATCCACGCATCTCACATTAACCTCGTGCTCCAGAGGCAGACCCTAGAAGCAGAGTTAGCCATAGGCATCCACAGACTGTAAGGCATCTTGGCTAGAGACGCTTAATGATACAAGCATCGCCATCAATGAAAAACTCTTTGACAGGTTTTGACATGGAGGCCTTACCGGCACAAGAGCACTGATATGAAAAAGATTCAGATCTGCTTTGTACATCTGAGCGTTGAACTTTAGTGTCACCGGCACGTTGGTCATTGTCTTCAAACCTGTGTTCTGTGGAAAGAAGGCAGTTCATAACGAAGCACAGGAGAAATTCAAAAGTGCACACAGTATATAGAGCCGCACAGGGACTGAAGATGATGATGACAGATACAACGTCGAGTAAAATTTGGTGGTCACAGGAGCTAAGAGAAAAAGAGAGTGGGATGATAGTGAGACGCCGAAAACAGAGATAAGGGAGGAGAACGAGAGCGAGAGACGATGGCAGGCAGGGAGAGAGAGGCCAAGACTAGCAACTCCATCCTCGACGCTGGTGTCTTACCAACAATGAAAGCTTGATCTTGAAGGCCGGTCCCAGGCCTTGCACCTAAAGAGATTACTCTGCTTTAGTTCGCCTAGTCGCCCTTACTATGGTATTCCTCACTCCAGCTCCTCGATCTCAACTCATCCGACCTGGCACCTTCCCATTCCCTCTGGTGATTTTCTAGGCAAGCTTTTCTCTTGTCTGGGCAACTGCCCTCTTACCTGTGCATTCAAGCGGATGGCTGTCCCGGAGGAAACAGATACTGGGCCCTGCTTGGCGAGGTTAGATTTCCTTTTTGTTAATATTGTCCTGTCCAAAATGAAGAATATCCCTAGTTACTCGTCCCCTCACTCTTTCCAGATGTTCCACCCCTGTTTCCTTTCTCCCAGGCGGCATAGCAACCGGTGAGCGTACCGCTTAACCATGTTTCTCGTACCTGACCGTCCGTGATCATCTTGACATAAGCTTGAGCGGTGGTAAGACGCAGTTTGCATAGATCACGCTGGAAGAGGGCAATGGGGAGTGAGTAGTGGCCGATGAACAAGCGCACAGCAACGAACATCGTCTTATTTTGCAAGCACCACATGGAGCAGAGACAGCAAGAGAGGTACATAAATGTACCCAGCATACGCTGAATGAAGAGAGAAGCATGGAGGTAAGAGCTGAGCAGCACTGTTCGGGGGTTTCTAAAGGCCAGGCTTGTCTTTTGAATGTAAACGACCTGAAAGACGCGATGCATATCGACGGCAAGTTCTCTCTCCCTTTGCGTCTGCTCCACGTATAGCTTCGTCTTCTTGGGTATATTAAGAGGGATTTCTGCCGAGTCAATCGGTTAATATGTTTTGAGCCCAGCTCCAAGGATCTGGGTGGATAGCTTCATAAGCCGAGCTCGAAAGACTCACCTTGTTCTTGAGGAGGGCCTGGTCTAGTTTTACTCTTCTAGAGGTTATTCATCAGAACGTGATCAGTGGGAGTAAGAGGAAATTGGTTAAGGAGGATGAACAACACGATGTAACCAGTATTAAAGAAGACAGCGCAATTCCCGTTCATTGAAAAAGAAAAAACAGTCCCAAGGACTAGAGTATGAACCTTCTGTCCTACCTCCAGCTGAAAGTGCCTCGAAAGCATCTTGATAGTAAGAGCTCCGCTCTGCAGCAGGCAGCATAAAATGGTTAGAACAGAGTGATGTGAGCCCAGGTTAGAACAGGATGATGTGAGCTCAGACACAAGCTGGCGTTTTAGATGAAGAAACGAGAACCCAACAAGCCATAGGTGCTTGCGTAAACAAGCAGATGCTCTGACCTTGTGAACAATAAGCAGTGTATTGTCCTCCCTCCCATACTTGCCAAAGCGGATGCCATTTACTGGCTCACCGGTGGCAAGGGTCGCGACCTGCAAACCATACCAATAAAATTGTTAGGATGGGAGCAGCCAGAAGAGGCTTTCATGAGAGCTATTTTGAGAAAGCCGAAAACTAGGGTAACACACGCAGATATTCATGAAGAGCCATTAATAGGAGCTCAAGAGAATGTCCGATAAGAAAGCCAACTTTTAACCAACGTAAGGTCCTCCGCCCCGTCTAAGAGACCAAATAGATGAGTCAGTCTGGGCGGGCACGACGTAGTTGTTACATTCTAGGCAACAAGAGAGCTCCTTTCGTACCAGATTTCTTTCGTGGTAGACCTGCACCTCTCCTGTACATAACGCTATGATGAGGCAGGGGATATTCCTAGTCCTGTTGGCTGCGAGCACCTCAATATTGGTGATAGCCACTGGGACCGAGAACGACCAATTTTTCTTTCCCTGATAGAGAAAAGAGAGAGATATGCATCAGCGATGAAATAGAACAAGAGGAATGGGGCTCCATAATCAGAAGTGGTGGGTTTCGGACGCCTCAACACGACCTGACGGCAAAGAGCTTACCTTGAGATTGAATGACTGTATGGAGTTATCCATTCCAGCGACGACGATATCCTGTCCTACCTTCACCATACCGCAAAGGGGAACCTCCATCTCAATTTTGGTCGTCAAGAGCTCATTGTTCTGCCAACGAGAGAAAAAAAGAACAGTGGTGAAGACGATGAAAGTGAGCTGACGTTGAGTCGATGATGAGAATAATGCACAGCCAGCATCGTGACCAGTATGTGACCCTCTCCGCTATCCCATGAGAATCTAACGCTAGTTCACGATGGCCCGCCTAGTCTTCCGGCCTGGAAGCAAATGCACTCTGACACGCAACCTAGTGTCCCTTCTCCTCCCCATAACACAATCAACCTTGATAAAGTAGATGCTGTTGTCACGGCATGCAACTACGATGCGAAATTCAACGTCATAGAGCCCAAACACTGCTAGAAAGGCAGGAGTTCCTGGTACGTTGATCCTGCAAAAAAAGTACGATATCATAAGGCGATGGACATGACGAAGTTAAGAATACCATAGGGAGTTGGTCTGCAGCGGTCGATAAGAGTAAGGAAGCGAGCCGCAAAGGCACTGAACTTAAGCGGTGGCGCCAACTTTATGAGAGTGAGTGGCCAAGAAGAGGTTAACGATAGAGAGCTGAAGTGATCCCTACGTCTTTAGTATTGCGGCGCCTTGCGGATTGAGGAGAATGACTTGATTTTTCTCCGTCCCAAGCACTAGCCTAGACCAAAGAGTTGTGAGAGAATATATTAAGTGCGAAGTCGTCGGGGGCAACGGGAGAGTTGAACTAGAGTTTAGAAGAACAGACAAGTGAGACGACCTTCGAGCTACAGTCAGGGCATGAAAGCCATAATAATTCCAACCCCATAGCGGTGAATGAGCAGAGTTTAGAAAGACTACAAAGAAGACCCAACCACGAAAAAACTGCCTTTCGCTGTCCTTCCTCCGCAAGGGAAGAGGCGTGCAAAGTAGAATACGAGGTAGTCTTTGCCCTTACCCTGCCACAGCGTCGTCGTCATCCAGACACTTCTTCAGCACAGACATGCATGTAACAGAGACAGGATCCTCCAGAGAGGAAGAGTCGCATCTTGGGAGAAAAGGTTATGGACCATTTGAGTTGAATAGGATAGCATCACACATGAGACTTCCTCTCAATCAGAAGGACAGAGAGAAACTACAGGAACTATACCTGATGTGGTGAACCAATAGGAGGAAAGGAGATGGCCAAGTTATAGCAAGAATCTAGGAGTTAATTAGCACACGATACAGTGGAAGCAGGAGCACGTACAGGCCAACGTATTCCGTTTGCTTGGCTGGCGTGTCAAGGGCTAAGAACTCGACAGATCTTGAAGTCAATGGACTTCCGCTTTCCCTAAAGGTACGCATCTACTGTCAATGCACTTCGCTCTCTACAAGAGTAGAGGACAATTGTAGAACGGAAAGGTTATGTGGAAGGGACAAGGACAGACGCCTTCTTTTTGTCTAGAGAACCTGTTCTAACGTAGCCAAGGCTTCCGCCGCACTGATATTGACAGGGATACGAAGGGAAACCCCACCTGAGACTATTAAGTGCCTCCGTGGCTTCAGAAACTGAAGTCTTGTCCTTCAGCAGCTGCTGCCAGATTTCCAGTTCGGAACCCTTCATGGGAAGCGCTGGGACAGTAGTAGCGGTTAAGGAAGCAGCCCAGTAATAGAAGAGGTACCTAAATTTAATCTAGCGTCAAAAGATAGAAGGCGCTCAGGCCCGGAAAGTGTGCGGAATAAGTGCTCAGTGCACAATGACGGGGAGTTCAGAGCGAGGTAAATTAGCGACAAAGATAGCTGCTTTTGAGTAAGTGAGCCATGGAGGGGAGATGCCCGATTGAGCTCAGACTGTGAAGTGGAATGAAGGTGGAAGAGTGTTGTGACGGATATGTGAACTTGAAGAACGGTCTAAGACTGCGGTAAATGTAGACGCTAGGGCCAGAGGCCACAGCTATGCAAGGGATCCTTGGGCTCATGGTGTCTACGGCGAAGAACAGGCGGAGGTGAGTCTTTTTGCTTTCTAGCTCTACGCCTCTCTCCTCTCAAGACTATTAAGAACACTTATATGGGTGCTGTACTCCAACCACGCTGACCTGAGTAATATTGACAAACAGCGGACGGTATTCCCAGTAGTGGTACTTCAGTAGCCAATGTGGTTCCTGTCGAGGGAAAGATAATGAAGAGGCAGGCAAAAGAGACGAGACCCCAATTAGTAATGCCAGGAACAGACCGACGATGCTAATAAGAGGTTGAGGACTATGAATTGGTCTTTCGTGGGAGAGACGAAGGCAGAGACGCCAAGCATTCAGACCGCCAATAGGGGAGGGGGGAGAATGGACCGCCAATAGGTGAGGGGGGAGAATGGACCGCCAATAGGTGAGGCGGGAGAATAAGAGTAGACGAGTTTGACTGAGAGGGAGGTTGACACAGCCATAGGCGAGAAAAGAGATAGCGATTGGAAAAAGTAGGTCAGGCACCTTTATAGATCCGCAGCTTGCGTGATCTGTCTCCTACAACGAGCCGGTTCTCTCCGTCATCGAAGAGGTCTGAGCAAACCAGGCCGCTGAAACGAGGCAAGAGTATTATTATGGAAATAGGCTAAGAAGGGGGAGAAAGCAGAGATCAACAAGGGTAAAACATGGAGATATAGCAGCGCGCCTATGGTGGCCAAGCCAGCAAATCAAGTATAGATGTCCTCTCATGGAGTTGGCGCGGGACGTATATAGGGGGCACTCTACCTTGAGAAGGCTTGGATGCCTGCCACCGGGTCGTACCAGGCATGGAGCCATGGACCTGAGCCATAGTAAACCCCAAGGGGATGAGCTAGATGGTTAGGTGTCGAGTAGACCTCAATAGGGAAGGAGAGATTGGTGCATGAAGGGTTAACTTGGTAGTTATGTCTTACTCTTTTTCCGCGCCTCCTCCTCCTTCTCGTCAGTTCGGCCTCTCACGTCGTCTTGGCCTTTACTTGCATCCTTCTTCTCTTCTTTAGCTTCCACCATGGGCCCAACCTCTTGTCACTCTGCTACTGCAGAAATGCCAGCTGATTCTATGGCTCGGGCTAAACCGGTGCTGTATACAAGCGAAGACCGGGATGCACCGAACAGCCACCCTTATACGGTCAGCCACGATGCCCAAGCTCAGCCGCTGCCTGCTTGTCTGGCCTTCTAGAAACTGTATGTACGTGTTCCGTGTTGCCGATGAGCTCCACGTCTGCAAGCTCTGAAGCTTCCCGCTCCTCATCGCCTAATCTCCCGCACTGCACCTCACCGACCGCCGTCACTACCTGGCAATAGCATACTCTGTTTCAACCCTTTTGTGTGTGGATTCCAGTCATTTGGTCCATCTCTCCACATCTCTGTTTGTTACCTCTCAATCTCAAAAAGACGCAGCCTTTCGCAACCTGACCCCTTCAGACCCCTCATCACAAATGATAGTCAGCTGGATTTGGAATCGGTAAAAGGAGAGCAAGTTTGAGCTCCAGGAGGATAACTGAGTTGCTACTCCGAGGGGAACCCTGAAGCCGGGGTTCTGAGGTGTCTGCATCATGAACTGCAGAAGCTCCAGAAAGGATGAGTGCTCTGTGATGTGGAGCTCAACAGGATGCTGAAGAAGCTCGATTGTCAATCTTCATCCGGAGCGTCTGCACCAAGCTTCTGAGTCCGCTCGAAACAAGTCAGCTGAGAACGACCTGGCATACAATCCCACAATGGCTGGTTTAGAACCTCAAGAAGTTCTCTATTGTGGTGGTGAGTCGAAATCTGTGGAGCCAATGACATGGGTGACAAAAAACGCAAGTGGGGCACCCAGAGATACGGAAGATGGATGAAGACTGACTAGTTAGATTCAACTAATCCTTCTTTTTTAACTTTTATGTCTTAGTTTGTGGGCTTCCCCCTGAATACTGTGAGTTTAGATCAGATTTTGACAAGTGCAAGGGCTGGATTAGAGAACACTGTCCTGAGGTCTATCCTGCTGAAGTTCTCGCTGGCTCGTCAGCTTCTGGAGCAAGTACCAGCAAACCTAGAGGTGGAAGTGGCACTGAAGAGATAGAGGAGAAAGTATCGGAGCTCAATGTAGGAGAAGAGGGTGATGAAGCAGGTAAGAGTGGCGAGATCTCTTGGTGCTGCTTGCGGCGGTAACCGCTCGCCAATTGCTCGACACTCTCACAATAGACAAAAAGAAGGAGAAGAAAGTAAAGTCAAAAGAGAAGAAGAAGAAGGAAATCAACTCAAAGGTCGTGTTTTCTTTGGTCACCCGAAACAAGCGCAAATATGTGACGATTGTCACCGGGATAGACTCTTTCGGTATGCTTCAAGCTATCCGTTCGTACATTGAGATGAGAGTGTATCATTCGCATCATCATGTGTTCCCCGTTGGTTCTTTTCTAATGTGGTTCTGTCGTCTCTTTTCTTTCCCCATTTTCTTTGAGCTTAATCCCTTCTGCTATTTATCAGAGGGAATAAAGGCCAAGGACGCTTCTAAGAAGTTTGGAAAGAAATTCTCTAGTGGTTGCTCTGTCAGTGAGTCTGCCACTGGCGAGACAGAGATTCACATCCAGGGCGATGTGACATATGAGCTGCCAGAAGTCCTTGAGACATTATTTGGGGTACGGCTTCTCTCACTGCTCCTCTTTTTCCATGGTCCGCTTCGTCTGCTGGTGAAACCGACCTATCTTCTATGGGTCCAATATCTTCTTGAGTCCAGTCCCTTTCTATCTTTGTCCATAACGATCACGTGGTAATACGGTCATCCTAAACCCGCCTTCAGATCCTAAGTCTAAGACCTCATTCACCGTTTCCTGGCAGATTCCTCCCGAGAAAATTTTCCAGCTAGAAAACGGCAAGGAGGTTTGTGTCGCATAATATTCAATATATCAGCACTGCAGTCCCATCATATGGCTCTGGGTATGAAGGTTACATCTTACGATAGCCTCGTATTTTTGCTGGAGGTGGAATGGGTTGCACTTGTCTTGGTGGTCCTCTGCCTTCCTTAGGTATTGGGGTTCCTCTTGACTATGGCTAGTGCGTGGCCTCTACCTGGATTCTCGTTCGCTGGAGCGAGGTTTCTACTTAGCCACCCGTGATGACACGTACACCTCCGAGTTCCTGCAGTTTGTGCTTGAATCCCCTGTCAGGGCTCTTGATAAACATCAAATTCTTTGGGATCTTGAACTTCTGGCTGAGCCATTCAATAGTGACCGGGCCGAAGCTAGCATTGACCGCGACAAAGTCAATCTTTAGTTTTGGATACATCCGATCTAGGCTCCGCACGCCTTCCAGAAAAGGAGAAAGGTCGGCACCCTGTCCAGGCAAAAGTGGCTATGAGAAATGACGCATAAGAGGCGAAGGTCAAGATTAAGGGACGCACCATCAGGCGCAGGTATGGATTGGAGCTAACATTGGAGACCAGAGTTAAGAAAGCAGCAAGTAGAGTTTAGAGATACAGCTGACACTGGGATAAGTCACGGATAGCAAAGCAAGAATGCTGGAAACTCCTCCTACCTCCTCCTCATAGCAGTGTACCATGTAAAGCTGGCTCGTAATCTCATTAGCTTTGACATAGAGAATAGCCTTATTCATCACTGGGATGTCTGGCAATTTAACGAAGAAAAGCATAGGAGCGGAGTGGATGTTCTGGTAGAGAGCCCTTAGCGAACGGCCACACAGGAAGCCCGTTTTCTCTCTATCTCTTCTTCCTAAAGACCCTCCATTCTCTCCCTCAGGGCTCTGAGTGGGCGCTACTTTCCGAAGGACAAAGAAGAGAATTCGCAGTAGCGAAGTCCGGTTGACCATAACCAGTACAACGGTTGCTACTGCAATGAAGTAGAAGCCAAAGTACTGGACGGCGCGAGGATCACCCATGAAGTTGGCCTGCCAATGATACGAGGTAAAGCCAGCTTAGTAAACTTTTAAGCGCACTCTAGAGGTAAGAAGGAAGGAAGGAAAGGAAGGACGCAGCGTTAATCCTCAAGGTACAAGTGAAGAATGCAGTGAATTGTCTTATACACGCTTCGCGGAGGTATCATCCGTTGTCAGAGACTCAAAAGAAGACTCTATAGTTTCGAGGATGTTAGAGGAAAAACGAGTAAAGAGTTGTCCTACCATGAAGGCAGTGCTAACCCCCAGAAACCCAAGTACAACAGTGCTCCAAGAAGCCTCGTACTCTCTGGGCATCTCCGGCCGCTTATACTTTAGCATCACCAGCCCAAAGGCAAAGACGGCCATAAGAGCTAGAAAGGCGAAAGCATAGACACTGTCGAGTGTCTCCGTGTCTCCGCCGAGAAGGATGCATAAAGATGAGGCAACCAGAAAGAATCCAAAGATGATGTTATGGTTGGTCTCCCTCCACCTGCTTGTCGCTAGGAGAAAGTCAGGAAAGCACCGATCGTAGGCCATTCTCTGCACTAATCCGGTAATGCCGACGTAGGCGGTCAGTACTCCTCCGCTAAGAACCACAAAGGCGTCGATCACGACGAGTATGTGTAGCCATTTACCTCCTATGAATGAATATGGTGATGGTAGAAAAGAGGCTAAGTTACGACTTTGCTCTCGCAGAGCCCTGTTAATCTATAAAGATCAGAGGAGTAGAGCTGAACTAATAGGCCTTGCGCATATAATCAGGGTAAGCACGTTGAGAGTTTGGGAGAACCAGAAGTGTGAAAGCAGGAACCAGTTCCACAACATGCAGGTAGACATCTATTCAATCAACAGCCACTTATTGGGTAGGATAAGAAAGCAATAGAGGAGGTGATGACGAGACGGCAGAGCTAGGAGGAAGCTAAGAAATACGCACCTGAGACGAGGGCCATTTTTGCTATCACGGTGTCCTTGAAAGCCAGAATGCCATCTGATCCGTCCAGAGGTAACACCGCGAAGGAGAGAAAGGAGAGTAGTGGGTTGAATATGAGCGCCGCCCACCACATGTTTCTAAGCGTGAGAGGGAAGACACCGTCTTGCTGTTGTTCTACAAACTGCGCGCTGCTCTCGAAACCGCTAACTCCAAGCATGGCAGCGCCAAAGCCAAAGAACAGAGCGGTCCAGACAGTCCCATCAACAAACTCACCACCTTGAAGATAGAAAATGAAGTAAGCAGTGTGAGAGGTGCTCAGAATCTGCTCAATCTCGACTCACTCTGATGGACAAGACGAACGCAAGTATAGAAGCAGGTAGGTTTAGCTGCACTACTGCCAAAGCTGCCAGAGTGGAGGTGTAAAGAGAGCAAGGAGAAGAAGGTCGAGTGCAAGCCTCGTAGAGAGTACTCATCCTTACCGAAGTCCACCTTGGGCCAGTCCGCTTGCAAGTTGGCAGCCAAGATATCCGGATTGTGGTATGCAAAATGCACTGAGTAGCCTATAAGCAGTAGAAGAGTAGTGACATGCCCAATGAGGATGAATAGAGCGATTACGGCGCTCTCGCCTATACCAATCCAATTTAGTACTGCAAACACGAAGAGAAGCCCCACGGTAGCCGGGACCTAGGCAGTAACCAACACGGAAGGGCGAGCACAGACAACTTATGAGTAAGCGGCGGAGAAGTGTCAAACTGGGCAACCTCAAGCTGGAGAGATGTAGGGACTGGAGATGGAGCTCAGGCCTGTGTAATGGCTCTTCGCTTGCAAAGAGCTTATGCAAGCAAATTGCACTATGTTCCTTTCTCCCTCTCTTGCTTCAACTCTTCTGTTTGCTCTAACAGTAAGGGAATTCCTCTACTTCCCTGGCCTCACCTTAGGATAATCCTCTATGAGAAAGGCCATGTTACTAGTCGCTGAATTAGCGGAAACAACTCCTGTCGCCATGTAGGAAAGGACGGCCAGGCAAGCGGCGAGTGCGGCAGTAGACTTGGAGGTGGAGTTGAGTAGCACGTTGTACGAGCCTCCATTCAGAGGAATGGCAGACACGGCCTCCATATAAATGAATCGATAGAGGTATAGCACCTGATAGAAGCAGGATGGCCAATGTTATCCGGATAAAGGAGAAATTCAAAGAGATAGATAGGTAGAGAGAGTGGGGAAGGAGGACACAGAGAGTGTGAGAGCAACAGAGAGAGAAAGAGAGGGAGAAAGTGAGGAGAGCTGTGCGCAAGTGAAACGATGGTCCAACAGAAGTAAGCGGCAAGACGCGACAGCGTCTCTTCGGCACATTCTAAGGAAATGGGGCTTCTGGCACTAACAGCAACAGCTCCAGGGGGAGATTTTTGAGAAGCCATGCAGAAATCAGCGCAAAGCGGCTAGGTGCTAAACGTGAGAAAGACAGGTTCGGAGTCTTGGAAGGGGGAACAAGAGAGGACAAAAGTCATTTGAGATTGTGGTCAGTAAAATGTCATAAATGTCACTCAGAGAAGCAGAGAGTGACTAGTGTTAAGGAAAGAATAAGTGCGAAAAGTAAGAGACCATCAGCGTACCGCTCCAACAATCAACAGGTTTACTGGGGCCATTATGCCACCCTTCGCAGCCACAGCGCCCGCAGTGTAAAGAATACTTCCCAGCAGGTCATTGCCGCAAATACTAGTGGCCAGCCACTGGTTGAGCTTGTGGCTGTGACCTGTCTCATGTCTCATCTTCTCTTCCAGCGATTTCAGCTCTCTCCTCGAGATAAGAATGTTCTTTTGAGATCCCCAGCCTGCAAACTCCCATTCTCTCTGGCCGGGAAGTCCTGAGTAGAGACTTCTTTTCGTGCCTTGCGGCCGCAACAGTGCGCTGGACTCTTCATCAATGGACATCCTGGCAACCTTCCTCACGTCGTCCTGGTCCAGTCTTCGCACCTCTGATGTAAAAGTTCCGCTTCCTCTGTGATCGAAGAAATCCTTCTTTCCCAGTGCCCAAGAGCTGCGTCTGTTGAGATCTGCTCACTTGCCGCATTCTCTGCTGATGCCGCTTGAGAACGGGTGTCGGCAAGTTTATTGTTTTTTCTTATAAAAGAATGGCGCAGAAGTATCGGAACTAGGAAAAAACAATAAAAAAATTGGCGATTGTATTTCTATACACAAACTCAAATAAAACTTGTCCAACCTGTGAAAGGTCTTTCTACTACGAACTATAATAAGGCTTACTTACTTACCGTATCCTCCCATTATTTTATTACCATGGTAGATCTAGCGAATCAGCATGACACGATGACACGAAGCTCTCTAGAACTCTCTAGTTCTAGGAGCTGTTCTAGCTGTCTTTCTTACCCAGATCTGCTATCACAAAGTACTTATTACTGTAGAACTAATGCAATGTGGCCTTCATCAAGGTTTGCAGTAGTTATTCGTGTAGAAGAATCCATTTGCTTGTCTCCAGTCTCCATGAATTGCATCATCAGAGCTCGGTTCTCTTTACTACTACAAACACTGAGCTACAACTGTAAGCCCCAACCTAGGTAGTAGTGGCATGTCTACCAAGCAAAGCATATTATGTATCCGCCGCCATGGTAATGGAAGGAAGAAGAAGAACGGCCATCCAGGAGGAAGAGTCGAGCTTGCAGCTTGCCTAACCTACTTAGTTGCCCGTTCTCTTGTTATCGATTTGAATGATTCCACCTGCTGATCATGTCGTTCTTCTTCAATCATCATCGGCTATGATGTAGGGTTATTGATCCCTCTGCTCAGGAGGACAAGAGCAAGATACGAGGAAATAATGACATAGTCGTGAGAGGGCGGGAGTTATCTTTCTGACCAAGTGAGAGAGCCTGGCGGTCTTCGGTTGTTTGAGGGTCAGGAGATGAAAGGGGAACAGAGGCGAGCCATCGCAACTCCGTCTCTTCCACCTTTCACGCAGCCTATCATTTTGCCCTGTCGTCAGCTCACAGCAGCTGTATGACACGCTGCCGTGGCTGAGACTTGGAGATCGAGAACGTTATCGAGAGCAAGCACCGTCCATCATGCTGAGGATGTGCGCTTCTCACCGATGCGTTCGGAGGAGCGATGGCCTCTGGTCAGGCGTCGGAGTGGCAGCATTAGTGGGCCTGCAGGGGGACGAGTTGAAAGCAAGGAGACCAGGAGACACACCACAGCGGCGGATGTCTACTCTCTTTCCTGCTTCCTCTTCCATTGAGACGATCATAAAGGCGGAACCCAGTGCGGATATCTTGCTGCCCGGGCATGAGGAGAGTCCCTATCCTATTGTCTTCCTGCATGATCTGTATCACAACGCCCAGATGTAAGAGAGACACACCGTTTAGAATGAATCTCTAGGCTCTGCTGTTGAGTTACTGGCTCCGTGTCTTAATCCATTCTCACCCTTCTTCTCCGTCTCTCTCTATGTGTCTCTTTCGCTCTCTTTCGCTCTCTTCTCGTTCTCTTTCACTCGGTTAACCCTAAGTCCCTCTCCCTTTGGTCTCTCAGATTCCTTCTGTTCTCTCTCTTTTCTCCTTTCGAAGTCTCTTTCTTTGCTCTCTCTCATGTGTCCCTTGTTTGCCTTGTGATGCTGTCCGAGTCTGATCTTTGGCTTGCAATTATTAGTTGGAAGCCCTATCTCAACTTTTTTGCTCAGCGGGGATATGCGTGCAGGTACGCACATTAGGAAGGAGGAGAGACTTCCAGCCAGCGATTTAACCGCAGCTTGTCCCCTTACCGCCTACTTTATACGCCCCTCACCTGCTCCTGTCCACCTTCTCTCTCTCTGAGTCTTTGTCTCACACTCTCGCCTTCTTTTTCCTCTCTCCCCCTCTCTCCTTTATCTCTAGCTTCCATCCTCACGGTCGTTTCTTCGGATTGAAGACTGTGCCGCATGCTATCACTCTTTACTTCTTGAATGTCTCTTATCGCATCTAGCTCTTCCCCTTACACTTCTGCTGCGTCATGCGGTTCTCAGCGCCTGTAATGCCTAACTCCTATTACTACTCTTCTTTTTCTCTCTCTCTCCTGTCTCTCTCTCTGTCTTTCTCTTCTCTCTCTCTCTCTTTCTTTCTCTCTCTTTGTTACTTACACATGCTCTGTCGTCCGCCCTCCCTCCTCCATGTCCAGTGCCATACAATGGAAGAGGCTGTCAGAATCGGCGACTGATGAGCTCGCTCCGATCGCTCTAGAGCAGCTTGTTGAGGACTTTGGTGGACTTTCTCGTTCCTTCTACCCACCCATCGTTGTGGGACATGGCCTAGGGGTACGAGGGCCTTCTTTCTCGCCGGCTGACCACTGTCCACTTCCAGTCTCTTCATCATCTCTCTCTCTCTGTCGCTCTCAAATATCCACATTGTGACACCTCTCCTCCACTCTACAATGAGCTTAACCTTTTAGGTATCCTGCCTCTACCTCCCTATGGCTTCTGCTCTTACCGAAGTTGCTATGTTCGTAACTGCTCTCTCTCTGTCCTCACTCCTTCTGTACTTTATCCCTCTGTCTTTTACATCTTGGCTGGTTTTTCCTCTTTCGTACTGATCTTTCAGTCATCCTCAGTGATCCGACTTCTCCTTTCTAGGGCTTTGTGGCGCAGAAGTACCTGGAGTCCTTTGCCGCGTCCGCCTTAGTACTTTGTGCGTCTTATGGCCCGCGGCCTCGCCAGAATCTTCTCTCTGCTCTAGCTTCCCCTACATCTCCTTCTTCCCCTTTCACTCCAGAGCCAGAAGAGATTGATCAAGGAAGAAAACTTACGGACGAGCTGGCAAAGTGGCAGTGGTATCCTTCAAGTATTGTCAGCGTGAGGTAGAAATACTCTTCTCATTTGCAATCGTACCTTCTTCCACCCTATCTCTGGACTCCGGGAGCAGTATTGCCTTGAAGCTCCCGTCAGAACTCTCTTCCCCTTGTTGTCTCTTATTCTTGGCTCTGTTAGCCTTCCTTCACAGCGATTAGATTTCTCTGGGTCCGATCCTTGTTAGATGTCCTGATCGGTAACTTCTGTGTGCTTTAGTCTGACTTTCCTACCAGCCCTTCCTCCTCTCCCAGTCTTTGCTAAGACGTTTTGCTTGCTCTCTTTTCTCTCTTCCCCCTCTCTAGCTGTCCCGCTTAGCCACTTCCTTTCCTTCTGTCGACCTGATAATCCAACTATTGGCTCAGGGACTACCTGCTGCCAGACCTTAAGACGGAGGACATAGAAGCGCTGGGTAGCACCATAAACTTTCACCCTCCCGCGGCGTCGGTAGGTCAGCCACCTTTCTTTCTCCTCGATTTCTCCTGTCTGCGGGCCTTGTCTCCTTTCCCTCAATGATTCTCGTCCCTCTACTCTTTCTTGTTCTCTCCTTCTCTTCCACTTCTTTCTTAACCCTTTTTCCCCTCCGTTTAACTTTCTTCACTTTCTTTCTTTCTCTCTCTCTCTATCTATCAAAATTTTCTTCCGTTATCTTTCTCTCCTCTGTCTCCATTTTTCTCTGTCTTTTCTCTATCTCTGTCTCACTCTCTCTGTCGTCTCCCCCTGTCTCTCCCTCCGCACCCCCTTTCCGTGCCTCTCTCTCGGTTACTCTGTCTCTCTGTCTCTCCCTCTCTCTTCCCCTCCACCCAATTACTGTCTCTCCTTCTCTGTCTTTTTTTAGCTGCGTTGTAAGTTCTCCATTGACACGAACCTGTGTCTAATTTCCCGCCTCTCTTGCCTCTTCCTCTATTCCACCTGCAAAAGCTGATGAAGGATCTTCTTGCTGAAGAAAACGAACTTG
>FLMG01002354.1:26429-88612 GCA_900088475.1 Hyphochytrium catenoides | reverse complement strand
AGTTGATTAAGTACTGGACTACCTACCTCCCAGCCGCTCCGACAGAAAACAGCGAGAATGTCTGCGAGCATCAGGTGCCCCAGTTCTCTTCTACCGCCCTCCAATGGCAAAGCGCTGATCTCAAGAAAGAAGCGTTGCCATAGGTCAGATGTGGCTATTGCGGACGATTCAGCAACACTTGACCCTTCTCCATCAGAAGGCTTCTCAGAAACCAGTAGAGAGCTGAACAGACGCACAGAAAGAGCCAGTAGCGTCTCCTTATGGCCATCTGCAACGTCTTTGGCATCTGCTGTTATAGTGACGGGAACAAACAATAGTGACCAAGAGTAGATGATAAATGGATCATTGAAGAGGATGAGGCCCGTTAGGGGCGTGAAGCAAAACGCAGATAACACTTCAATCGTAAGTGAAGGTGGCACATGTTCAACCACCCCTCGTCAAATATGGCATCGGCAGTCTGAATAAGTGGTAGATATGTAGAAAAAAAACAATGGACACAGATTGTAATACGCTCATAGAGAGAGGTCAACACCGACTTGTTATCCTGCCAGAAAAAGCGATAAAGCAGGCGAAGATGACTAGAAGGAAAAAGAGTGACATTCTGGACCAACTGAAGTGCATGAGATTACACCCAGCGACGGACTAGATTTTCCTACCTGCTTTTCCTTTCAATCTTGTCATGATCTCTATAGTGTTATGGATCATAGTCAACAGACCGGAATTGTCCAACGGACCAGGACGCGCTTCCTTCATCTCTTCTCTTAGCAGGCACAGGAGAAGCCGGGCCAATTTCCAACCCTCTAACAGAACATGGAGCTCTGCGGAGGAGTGAGAAGCATTGTTCTCCAAAGCTGTGAGAAGTGCTTTGGCGAAAAGCGCTTCGAGCTTATAAATTAACGGCGCCAGATGGTGGACTTGACCTTGAGATAAAAAGCCTAAAGGCAGGGCGCACACTAACTCCAGAACGGAACAAAGCCCTGAGATAGTAAAGGCAGCGGTTGGATCTCCGTTACATTGAGAGAGAGGCGTTGGGGACACATAGGAAAAATGGTGGGAAAGAGAGTGATGAAGCCAAAGAAACAAATGCAGGAGCTGTATTCTAAAGGTCAGGTTACGAAGAGGAACGACTGGAATGAAGTATGTATATAGAGGCTCATTAGAAGTACGATCGCAAGCTACTTACTCTCCAAACCTTCACGTTCTCTTATAATGACACGGAGACCTGCTGAGTCCTTGCTGAATAAAAGCTTTCCTTCTTTATCAAGGGCACCTGAAAGAGACAAAGTGGCGTACGCAAGATTCATAGACATGTGGTTAGCAGGGACACATCATGCCGGCGACGGGGAAGAGTGGTCACTTTGAAATGGGAAGTCTTACAGTCCCCACAAACACATGGTAAAGACGGAGCATAAAGAGGGGCTTACTATAAACGATTGGGTGATCGCCGTGTCTCCCTTTCGCTTTATCTGCTGTTTCAATCGCAAAAGCCTTCCCTTGCAGTGAGGGAAGCTCCTTTTCCAGAAATGGAGTAAGAGAGTCCCTCATGATCCTGATCTCGTAGAAAGAAGACTCTAGAAGGACTCGATACTGCGGCATTGCTATCTTCGTGGTTACTAGAGTGTGTACTGCTTGGACAAGTCAAGCAGTGATAAGCGACTTAGTTGCCTCTATATTCCGGACGTTGATTGAATATTTAGGAGTAGACGTGACTTGGACCGAAGCATAGCGGTAGATTGAGATTATCAGATAGGTTCAAGAACACATAGTCTCAAGAGCTGCCAAAACACTTTTTGCTTACCTTTGACTGTGTTGGTCAGCCATAGCCAAACTTTAACACCATCTTCCAGTTCCATGAAATCTGCCAAAACTTCCAGATTTTCCAGTTCCTGGAGACATGACCCTTGCTTGCGATCCTGTCCATTCGCAAGGGCCCCGCTTTCCCCATTTTTGCCTCTAGAACCATTAGACTGGAGCGAGCTACGAGGCCAGACACACCCAAGAACGAAGATCGTGAGGGCCCTTCCTTCAGCTACCAGCGAGTCGTTTTTACGGATGTTGGCCAAGTTTTTAGCCTTCTCCGCCCGGATTGCTCTCAGTCTCTGTATCGATAAGTCGGAGAGAACCCTGACAAGTCCAGTATCCTCGTTTTCAAGAGTACCGTCAAGTAGCTGAGGGAACTTCTCCTCCACAAATCGCCAAAGAGTGACTCCTTCCCTTTGTCGTGAGTCTTCCTCTATCGGGTCTTGCCTAAGGTCACTGCCTGTAACTTCAACATCGCACACTCCATCCCCTGCTATAAACCTGGCCCCAACAGGGGTCAAAGAGGCCTTGAACAGTAGCTCCTGAAGCCAAAAAACCAACTTGAACAGCTCTCCTACCAGGGCAAGTTTCGCCTTTCGAGCCCTTTTCTTCTTAGGCAGCTGGAGAATGAATAGCGAGGAGGTTTTTCTAGTCAAAAGGAGCAGCTGGATAAGGAATAGGGATAGGATCACAGCTTGTAAATCCAAAAGAAAGTCGTCATTTCATCAAGCTAGAATAGCAGACTGGCAGAGCTTCACGGAAGGATGGCTGCAAAACACAATCAGATGGCACGGATCTCATATTAGAGGGAGAAGCGATACATCGCCAGGAGCATACCTCAGACAACACGATAGCGTTTAGAATTGGTTGCAACTTCTCCGCTCGGAAAGCGGATGAAAGCTTTTGAAAGGAGTGGGCGAGACTACGTGGCAGGGATAGACCAGACACAAAGCAACCAAAGATGGCACTTGGAAGGGAGAGAGAGCGGACGCTACCCTCTACGCCATGCTGCTCGGCTTCGATTCCCGATAGAGCTTTGCTCAAGGATGCCACAATTAGCTCCCAAAGCGCCTTGTATTGTCCTAAGACCCATACGCATTTTAGATATCATTCGCCTGGGAGCCATATCAGCAACACCAGGAGTTGGATGCATATGCAAGTGAAAAGAAGCACACAAAGTATATGTGTTAAAAAAGGTACACACAGCCCGAATCTGGCAGGATATTATACGTCATCTTAGAAGCTTACCTGGCGGGCAATGGAAGAAGGACCTCGTCAATTCCTTCTCGAAGTTGGTGGAGCTCACTAATCTATGTAAAAAGTCAATATTTTCGTCTTCTATGGTTCCCAGTAGTGTAGAGAGGAAGAAATCTAGTTGACGGAGATCGGAGTACGTTTTCACCAGGAATACTAGGAATTCCAAGGCAGACGAAGTAGGGTCAGAGCCTATCTCCATCTCCGCCTTGCCTAGTATCTTAAACACTGTTGTAAGCGATTGGTTAGACTCCAGGACCCGATGGTCTATCCCGACGAGACTCTTAAGAAGCGACAGCTCCTCAGTGAATAAACACTGTCCTGTCGAGGAGGGTGATGAGAGCACAAGTACGCTCCTTTGTCTGGTACTTGTTTCCTGAATGAGGTCTGCTGCGAGGCCGGTAAAAGAGTGAATCTGATGGCCAGCAGTGTTATCCTTGGCAGGGTGGTAGATAGAGTAGTGGCCAAGTGCAGCCACCAAAGCATCAATACCCTTCAAGTAGCTCTTGCAGAGATCCACAAGAACCTCAGCTTGCTTTGCTGCTTCAGCGTTAGGTAGCGTTTTCAACCTAGAGAGCTGTATGCTTACCCTTCGAAGCTCCTCATTGAGGAGAGAACATAGCTCAAATGTGAACATATAGTCTTGACCAATGACGTTCTGCTTGTATCTATCCTGCTTTAGACCCAAGTAGGAGTCCACTCCAGCCTGGCGATCGAGACCCTTCTTATAAGAGCGAGAGAAGCCTTCAACCAGCTGAGGGAGATACCATAGGAAGGAGTCGAGTCTGAATACTTGGGACTCCACCTGTCCTCTCATCTCTAAGTTGCTTTTAGAGCTATCAGGTGGCGGGGAATGCAAGCTAAGAGAGGAAACTTGCTCTTGGATGAAATCAAAAAATCCCGCTTGAAAGGATTTCGTGAAGCTCTTCCTGATGCCTCGCTTGTTTTCTTTGGTCCCCTGCTTCTCCTTTCCTTCATCAGCCCCATCATCGTGTTCCTGGGGTTCATCCTCCTGCCCCGGACCATCCTCAGGTTGGTTTAGAAAGCGTATGGAGCTCTCGTACCTCTTGTAAGTGGCCTGAAAGCCCTGTATCACTTTGTCAGAGAAGAGCCCTTCGTACGTGATACTATCCAACAGTCCCAATATATCCCGCACTAGGCCAGGAGCATAATTGAATCCCAAGCCTTCTAAGGATTCCATTGCGCCGTGGGTCGATTGCTCCCCATCACCGCTACTCCAAGTTGCAGTACCGCTGATGAGCCACCGACGAAGACAAGCGAAAGGCAGAAGGAGCTGAGAGACTGCCGCGAATTGTTTCTTATCGTTTGTTTGATCTCTCTGTAAGACCAGATACACGCTGAGCACATTGTGGAGAACTGTCAGTTCCAGGGGGCTTGGTTGAAGAGTCGAAGGAGATAAAAGGTAAGCAGACAGAAGAGATTGAGCGAAAGCATGCATAATGTCCAGGGTAGGCCTGTAGATAGTACATTGGGGCACAAAGTGATATCTTCGGACTCCTGTCTTCGCCTTCATTGGTTCCTTGGAGTGCTCGCGTGGCGTGAGCTCCAACAATGAACCGCCGAAGAGGGACCGAAAAAGGTTTAGACCATAGAGTCTGATCTCTTCATCCTGACTCTTCAAAGCCTCAGTAATGGCGGAGAGGATGGAGGACCCGACAGAGGTCTGGATTACGCCTTCTCCACTTGCAAGCACTGTCAAGCGTTTCTCACTTTCATTCTCAGCGACCCTTGCATCCGCACTTTCATACAACCTTGTGATGACGGTCTGAAACAGTCTCCACAGCCCTTTCTCTCTCAGGATAGATCTGCTTACTGGGTCGTGCTTGTTCTGCCCTTCTTCTTCTTCAGATGTCCCCTGCCTAGGTCTTCGGCGTTTCTTGGGTGATTTCCCCTCATCCTCTCTCTTCCGCTTGCCGCCTGCCTCAGTCTCCTTCCCTCGTCGGCCATCACTTGCCTCCGTTGAAGATACAAGGAGTCCAGTTATCCATCTCAGGATGCCCTTGTACACTTTAACATCAGAGACTCCTGGCAGAATTGAAAGCCGGCCGATGGAAACAGCCCTTGTTGTCCCTTCTTGCTGCACTTCCGCCTCCTGCACTCGCTGTGATAGCACTTCGAGCACCTGTTCTGTACGAAACCCTTCTAGTAGCCGCAAGTTGCCGCTGCTCACGAGAGAGACTATCTCAAATTTTCCCGCCATAGTTCACAGTTCACCGCTAGTCCTTTAAAGGATATCAGCCGCAAGCTCCTTACATCCAAAGGGCACTCATCCTAGCATTAAGTGTTTCATGAAGATTCAGAGTCGGGTGGTCCCTTCTGCTGCTCTTCCGGCCCCAGTTTCGTCTTGTCAGCGCGCTTACAGGCAAGAATGACGGCCAAAGCTGGGTTCAGAGACTCCAGCGGCATCTCCTGATGCCTGAAACGACGCGATCACAGGCCTCACACTGGCACAGCGCCTCTGTCTTTCTGAAGACTCAGCATCGCCATCGCTCTGTCACAATCTCTGTCTCCCGCCATCCAACACCAATGCCCCATCAGAATGCCCAGATAGTCGTTAGAGGCTAGTCAGAATCTTCCTCCTCATAGCAGCCTCGCTTCCCAATCTTAATCTTGGCGAGGCTGTGTCTGCTCAGTTCAAACTCGAGTTCTACCACTTGTCAGGACATTGGGATGAGAGAGGATCTCCATTTTGCAGCTCTTTGACTCTTAGGCGCTAGGCATCGTGTGGAGTGGCATCGTGTGGAATGTCACTGGTAGCGTGCCCGTGAGAGCCGTTAGCTCTTGTCTGCTGGAAGGGGTAATGAGCTGAGAGTGATCGTCACAATCGCATGAAGGGATTTGGAAGTTGGGGCTAGTCTTACTCCATTCGATAGCCTCTATCCAGATGTTGCTTATCGGCGTCAGAAGAACACTGAAGCGGCAGCGCCCGCCGAACATAAGAGCGATTCTATGTCGCTGGATGAATGACACTACGGGATCTTCAAAGTCCGAGACCATCGGACTTACTGCCCGAATTGACACAGTAAGAGGCTCCGCAGACATTGGTGCTGCCTCTAGAAACACGGCTTAACTATAACCTGACTATGATAGATTCTTGTTCGAAAGGACGAAGGCAGCTTCACGGTAGCTTCAGCCACTGTCTTGAGTACCACTGACGTGACGCATTCTGTGGGAAAGCAGATTCGAGTTGTTGCCGTGGATGGTATGAGCTCCTCTCTTGAAATATCACTTACACGCCTCATAGTTACGCTTCCTGGCTCTAAGGGCTACTAGCTGCAGCGAAGGAAGGGGAGGACCTTGAAGTCTGGGGTTATAGCAGGAACTCCCCGACTTTCGGTGAACAATTCCACCTCAAGAGTCGTAGGCTGTTCGGCTCCACCCCATCTTCTGCGGCCGTTGCACAGTATATCACAGCGTACGTGTCCTGCCCGGCGGCTTCACTTCTGTTAGAATGTAGCCATTGCGGTTGAGCTGTCGCACCAACAACTCTTCTCCGTTCCTTCTTTGGCAACAAAATAGCGTAATTAAAGGCGTTGGCCCCGTGTTGGCCCGGCGGATAGTGGACAGATTTGGAGATAGAGTGTATGAGACTTTGGAAGGAGATCCAAAGGAGCTCCTCAAAGTCCAGGGCATTGGAAAGGAAACACTCTCACGCTTTGTATCTCAATGGAAGGAACTGGTAGGCATGGCCTAATAGAAAGACTTTCGAAGAGGCAGGACCGAAAGTGAACTTCTTGGTTGATCTTCAGGCGCCTTCGAGAGAGATTGTCATGCTCATGCAGTCGTTGGGGTTATCAAACACCATTATCCAGAACATTCTGGCGGAGTATGGAGATCGAGCTCCAGGGCTAATACTGGCAAACCCTTACAGGCTGATCCAGGAATTTGACGGTGTCACCTTTCAAACCGTGGACCGGCTAGCGGCGGAGTTGGAAGCTGAGTGGAGCCCCGAATTGCGGGTAACAGCGTAGCCTTCTGGTTACAAGTCCACTGCATGCCTTCGAGTTAGAGAACGAAGAATATGGGCATCTTCTGATTGAAAACTCTCCCATCCGGCCTCCTGGGTTGTTGTCGGTCTCTGCTCGTGGGCATACTGGTCTAATATCCAGAGCCTGCCTCTTCTTTAGCTGACCTTTATCCCTATCACATGATCAATTTCCTTAGGTCCAGGCAGCAATAACTTATGCACTGCGGGAAGGGCTACTAGATTCGGGTGACACCAGGATGCCGGAAGGCGAAGTAGTTGCCAAGTGTAAGGTGCTGTTGGGAGTTGAGGTACGGCTGAGAAGTCTGTTCTTTCCCAGCGCGTAGAAGCTAATGCTTCCACAAGTCTTTGGAAGGCTCTGAGAGCCTAGAAAAGGTCATTTCCACCCAGATGGCAGAGATGGTGGAGGAGGGCCTGATAGTCAGTAGCCCGTCCTTGAAAGAAAACTCGGGGGAAGGAATAACCTTACTAGCCACAGCACATATAGCCAACATGGAGAAGGGCATCGCCACGGCATTGTTAAAACTCGACAAGCTATATAAGTCTCAGGTCTTGAGTGCTGAAGGAGCCTCGGTCGAGCAGGTTTGATAACAACGGTCTTGCTGCCTCTCGGTCAAAAGGAGAAATGACCTAATATGCACTTTCTCTATATACCCAGGAGTTACGTCTCCTAACCAGTCAGAATGGCCTCACAGAGGACCAGAAGCATGCCGTTACGGCATCGTTAACCAATGGGGTATCTATCATAACAGGTCCGTAAACATGCAGGCTCCAGAACGCGTACTTTTCTGCTTCGAGCTGACTCCGTCTCCTACCAGGGGGACCTGGAGTGGGAAAGACGTTCACAGTGAAAACGATAGTTGAGATTTGGAGAAGGCTAGGCAAAAGAGTAGTGCTTATTTGCCCCACAGCGCGGGCGGCAAAGAAGCTGGAACAGGTTGTGAACAGTGGCAAAGGTCGGTAATACCAGAAGCGTATATCATGCCGTCGCGACTCACAAGTAAGCCTTTCTTAGACTACCAGCAGAATGGGTCGTCTGGAGAGTATATATACGCGTCCACAATTCATAGGGCCCTGGGATTTGGCAGAGTTTACTCGAATAGTCTCGGTGGGTGGAAGATGCTTGATGGTGATGCCATCGTAGTCGATGAGGTAGGCTATCATTGTCGGTCTCTTGGTCCATCTCTTGTATGAACATCCGGGACACGCGAACTAACAATCTGCACTCAAGATGTCCATGGTTGACCTTTACCTGGCCTCGGCTCTCGTGAAAGCTATTCAGGCAGGATCTCAGGTAAGTCTATGCTCTTTACTAGCTTGCGTTCTTTGAGTGGTCTATGGTTAACCTGCCGCTGCGTAGGTCGTATTCGTAGGAGACGTTGATCAACTTCCGTCCATCGGACCTGGGGCTGTGTTGAGGGACCTGATAGCTTCTCAAGTCTTCAGCACAACAAGGTTGCAGCAGATACTGCGACAGGCTGAGAACAGCCAGATTGTGATGAACGCACATCTCATAAATCAGTGCAAAGCACCCGAACACTACACGAGGCTAGAGGTTGTCGAAGGTCCGGAGGGCTTTATAGTCCAGCCGAAGCTTCTGCCTAATCCCTTCAACCCTGAAGAGTTATCCAGTACGGAAAATGGAAACGTCTTTTTGCTTGAAGCACATGACCCAGAGGAGGCTGAGAGGTTACTCTTTGGTGAACCGAGGGCAGGGAGCGACGAGCAAAGAGGGCTTCTCGGATTCATTCAAAAGCTAGGCTATGATCCAGCAGTGGACGTGCAGGTCTTGTCCCCTCTAACGAAGGGGCACATGGGTACTGCTTCCCTAAACAGCCTGCTGCAGCGAATACTTAACCCAAACTTCAAGGAAAAAGCTGCTGTTATGATGGGGGATAGTTTCTACTGTTTGGGTGAGATCCTCTGGCAATTCCTACCTTGTGTACGCCTGTTCTCTCCTCATTCTGAATGGTCTCTGCTATCTTTATTGAAATGATCGACAGAGCCACTAATCATGTTCTCTTCTTTAGGTGACAGAGTAATGCAAAAGGTCAACAATTATGATCGAGGTACCTACAATGGAGACATTGGTACCATTGTCGCGGTGGATAAGCGTCGTCGCCCAACCTTGAGAGTCCACTTTGAAGAGGGGACGGGAGGTAGATGGAAAGAAGCGCAGTATACACTGCCACAAATGCCAGAGTTAGGGCTTGCTTATGCCCTGACCATTCATAAAAGTCAGGGCTGTGAATTCCCTGTGGTGGTCATTCCTCTCTTCATGAACCATTTCTTCATGCTGGATCGAAGCCTACTCTACACAGGGTTCACAAGAGCTAGGGAACAGCTGATTTTGGTTGGATCCAAGAAGGTGTGCTTCCCTTCACGTTATCTGTCCTATGTCATTGAAAACGCTAACTTCGAGCTCAAACTCCTGGTTAGGCTGTGTACGCGGCTCTTGGCAAGAAAGCTAATCGCGTCAGATTAACTGGTCTAGCCTATGAAGTCCAGAACGCTGCTTCGCTGAGTCAGGATCGTCTGGGTAGCAGCGATGCAAACTCCATCAACTAACTATTTAACCCGTATCGTGATGTTCATCCCAAGCACTCTGCCTGTCACGTAGTTGCATGCATTGAGAACCAAAAAGGTTTCAGACTATTAGCTGTGACACTGCTAGTGACAGTGTCTGGCTGGCAAGCATCTGCATGTACCGCACGCTACGCCACAACTATGGGAAGTTAACGAAACTCTAGCCGACAGTGATATACCCGCTCGGCTGACTACACATCATCAGAGCTTGCACTAGAGCCTCTCGCAGATTCTCGTAAACCTTCCAGCTCGAGCAGCTTTGCATAGCGCAAGCGTCTTGGTGCCGCCACCCAGGCACTCACATCCGTACCGTCCAGTTCCTGCCTTTTAGGATATTGTTCCGCGGGATCTACCTTCGAGTCATCTGATTGTGAACGGGACTCTGTTACACTCGCATCGGCAAGACAAGCTCTAGCCTCCTCGAGGTCCAGCTGGAGAAGCTCCAGACTATGCCTTAGGCCTGCATTTTCATCTTCTTTGCTCTTCATGGCTACCATCACCTGGTGCAACTGGCGAGAAACAAATTCACCACAATGTTAGCGTGTCCCAGATCACTTGTTGACCGCTATATCTACTCTTGATGCACAGAAAGACTTAGAGGGACAGAACGGCAGCAAGCTTGACCACTGGGAGAGGTTGCTGAAGGGCTAAAAAGCAAAATATACCTCCTTTTCTCTCTCGTGCAGTCTATGCGCCTCCGCGTTGAGTGTTTGTAAAGTCTGATTCAACTCTTGCTCATGGTGCTGCGCCGCTTGCCTCAATCTCCCCTCCCATTCTCTCTCCCTTTGCAGTCTATGGGCCTCGAGCTGATTCATCTGATGATGATGAAAAAAAGCGTTAGCACCCTTCCTGCTTCTGATCTCTCCCAAGAAGCGCACGACCTTCTTCATAAACCACCACGTTCCTTACCTTTGCTTGCAAATCTTCTATCGATCCTTTCAGCTTCTGTTGATCTTCCGTCACTCTGACATTGTTCACCGAGAGGCTATCTAGAAGTTTCTCCTTCTCTTCAACCTCCACCCTAAGCCTCTCTCTCTCCTGGTGAAGTGCAGTGTAAGGAGTACACATTTGGATGGGGCTTATTCCTGGCCCAATACAAGGGCTCCAGCCAGCGCAAGCAGGCAGGAAGAAAGCCACCCCTTTCTTGGTACAAAAAAAGCATGCACGAGGCCTCCTTCCAGGAAGAACCTTGACAATAGACTGGTTGTCTAGATGCGAAAGTGCGGCAGATGGCGGCGGCAAGCCTTCCGGTTCTTCACTATCTTTTTGTATGGCTGCGGATACCGGCACCAGGGATGAGCCTCCCTGGTCAAGTCTGGGGCACTTGGGTTTCGTTCTCTCGTTGCCCTTCTTCTTCAATCGGGCAGGCGCCGCAGTCGTCGCCTTTCTCTTAACAGTAAAGTCCTCTTTGCCCCTTTGCCGTCCCGCATGTCTTATACTCTCGGCTTCCGGCTCCAAAGAGGACTTCAAGCTCTTCGAATCGACTACCCGACCCAGCTGTGGGACAAGAACCTGTTCTAGTATCGGCGATTCCTTGAGACTCTCTTGAATCTGCGGATATTGGGTGCAGATCCTTTTGACAAAGTCTATGAGCTCCGACCACAGATACACTACCCCACCAAAAACTCCTAACATCAGAGCTAACATCACAGCGAAGAGGACGTAGCCGATGCCGTGGATAGCGAGGAGGAGAAAGGACGAGGGGAGAGTGAAGACAGAAAAGAGAAGAAGGAGAAAGGCGCTGACGGCTGCTACGACGAGAATCCATCGCAGCTGACCTACAAAAGAACACCGTCAGCACATGTTTGTAGGGTATGCAGAGATGGCGACAATGAGGAAACGAGTCCACAGTAAAGCACCATGATGATCTACTCCATAAGCGTTTCCCTAGGTCACTCATCCCATGGAAAGCTACCCAAAGAGATCTCAAGCTTAGAAATAGCAACAGTAAGGAAATGAAGGTAAATTCCGACAACGGAAGTGCAGTAGGGAAGATGCACATTGTGGAGATGACTAGTACCTGTGACAAGAACAAGGAAGAACGAGAAGCCCACTGAATGCGTGAAGACAGCCCAAGCTACCGAGGAGTCTACTAAACGAAGCACTTCTGGAATATTGTTGGTCGAGAACCATCCTAACATAGAAAGGATGACCCATACCGCGAACCCTATAGCAGCATGTTAGCTATGTAGGACAAAGGAACGAATGAATGGCTCTCGTACCCTTAACAAGCTGCCTCTTCCGCTGCCGCTGTGCGGGCTGCGGGGGATTTCCTTCCTTGATAGCCTGTTGTTTGCCGCTTAAATTCATGGATAAGACTAAAGAGGACCCTCTGTCGTCTACTGGGTTTAGCTTAACTTGGATCCTTTCCCTAGGACATGGTTCGCAGTTCAATAAGGGCTACCATAGAGTAATGTCTTGGAGAAAGACGGACAGTAAGAACGACGATAAACAAGGGCCAGTTTTGGAAAACTTTGATGCAGTTGATTTACTCACTTGCTCAGTCGCTGCTTCAGCAACCACCTCTCCCGTGCCGTTTTTTCCGAGGCATAGCTAACATAGTTGAACATCACTAATGGGATAAGGAGGTAGACAGAGGATAGCATCCATTGCGGAAGGGCCAGACGATAGAGGGAGATCGAGATGTAGGAGAGAGAAAAGAGAGAAGATCCCAGGCAACCGTAGAAGAAGTCCAAAGGTTGAAGTTTCGGAAGAATGAAGAAGGACAGCCCGTAGACAGGGAAGAGAACATCCCACTGCGTTAGAGAGTGGCGTTGAAGGCAGAAGATGGTAAGTGTGCAGGCGGCGTAGGTCATGTTGATTGTGAACATGGAGCTACAAAGACGACCAAGCGAGAGAAGAGGTTAGCATGCGTAGCCGTACAAGAGTAAGAAGATTGCTTCAAGGCTAGTTGAAGGAGAACAGGATGACAGGAGGGGGTAAAAGCCTAGCTCGCTGCATGGCAGAAGAAATATAATCAACGCAATAAGGCGAAAAGATGTATGTGGCAGAATAAAGCTTAAGAACGGACAGCTCCTGATTCAACTCCTTAGTATACCTCATATCAGGCTTGATTATTCCATTCTGGCCCAGCAGAGAAGCAGTGAACACGAGTAGGGCTGAGATGAAGCGCAAAGGAGTTGTGGTGAAGATGAAGTCCGTTCCCTCTACGACGTCACTGCAGAAAAAGAGAATCTACGAAGAAGAGTAGCGTTAATCCACAGAAGATGCTCGGCCCGTCTCTCTCTCCAGGCCTGTTAAGTTGAAAGTGTCTTTCGTCTCACTGTGTCTCCCTACTCTTCATTTCGCCTTGAAAGACTCTGTCTCAAGTAATCCTTGCCGACCTTACCTGAAACACTCCTGCCACGAAGAAGAATCTATTCACAAGGCCCTGCTGCCTTTCTATGTTGCATCCTCTCCATTCTTGCTCCAGCACCTCACTGCTAAAGTGTAACGTGTACTTGCCGATGGCTGTCGTCTCCACGTTAACAACGTCCTGCTCAGTCTCCCTACCCTGTCCTAGCTCCCCAATGTTCCTGGGCGCCCCTATTGAACCGGCACTGGTATCTACATCCGCGTTTGACATATTGTCTCAATCAGAGGAAACGTCCTTGCTATACTTTCAGACTACGAATTCCCATCGTCCTGCTACTGTTGCACAATACCGCACTCCCGAACCTGAGCATGACTAAGAGAGTGATTGACAGCTTGGTTCTCTGGTTGGTGGACTCTGATGGGAGCCTAGTCCTGAGGATGTCCCGTCCTCAAGGACTCATCGGAGGCGCACATGCCGCATCTTGCTAATGCGATCTCAGGCATCGGGCTCTGAAGGTCATGAAAAGGGCAGCGCGGAGAGAAGGAACTTGGTTTGCGGGGAGAGCATGAGAGGACTCCCAACTCCCAGCAGGAGAGGAGGGAGACGAGGAGCAGACAGAGAGCCAAGAAGACCAGACTTTTGCCCCCAAAGAATCCCCGATATAGAACCTTCCCTACCACTCCAGGAGGAGATCTGGCGGACATTTGCTCCCCCCCTCACTCCTCTCAAACCACGGCCGCATCCACGACGGGCACGCCAAATGGGGTTGTCTTCTTGTCATATGGCGTAGGGCTGTTTCCTTGCTTGGTGGCATCATCATATTAACGATGACGGGGGTATCACCATGAAGTTTCTGTCTTCAATGATGAAGAAGCTACTCGTATAACCTCCAACTCCTGATGAAGAGCGTGTGCGACAGCGTACCAACTGCGGGTGACGGTGGTGCCATCGTCTTAGGGTGTTAACCCTACTTGTTCTATAACAGATTAACTAGTACTTCGGAGGATCAAGGAACGAAGGATACATCCCCCCGAAGTAATACATCATGACCACCGAGGCGCATGAAGCGCGCTGCTATTTGTTAGGCAATGAAAAAGGTAAACAATCTGAACAGGAAGATAGGAGTTCATAACATTCAAAGCGGCCGCTAAAAGCAATGCACACAGTTCTACTCAGACGAGCAAAAAAAGCAGATGCAGTGACATCTTATGGAAATCCAAGAGCTAATATATAGAAGTTCTAGTACTTGGCTCCGCCAGGGAGATCCTGTAATCCCTACCCTCCGCCCTGCTACTTCATACGCTCGAATAAATATGCTTTGCCAGTATACTACGACTGTGGACTTCTGGGTCCTTCGAGACCTAACCTCTGCGTCAGGTTAGTAAGGAAGCGGAGAAACAACCGGCAATAAATAGTGTTCCCATGGAAAAAAGTCCGGTCATGACCACGTGTAACCGAAAAGCTCCGGGAGTTCGTCTGGGTATGTGCCGAAGATCCGAAGCGCCAGACTTTCTACTCTGTTGGTTGGCGAGACATCGGTCGCCTCCCTGTCGTAGTCTTCATCTGCAGAGCCGATAGTCTCGTGTCCTTCTAAGAAAAGAACTCGCTTGGCCCTGCGGGTTACGGTCAATGTGTGGGTAGCATGTCCACTAGAGTACCGCGGATTTCCGCTCTGCGAGGTCTCGAACGAGGGCTCCGCCAGTACAGAATAATAAGGAAGAGAGAGTGCGGATGATAGCTCCAGCACTCGAACCACTTTCTTCCTTATCTGGGACTTGACAGAGTTCATGCCTTGCACTTGCCAGGAAGCTCCCCCGAAGTCTCGCGAGAGGACTTTCTTTGCCGCTTGGTCTCTCAACTCCTTCAGCTTTCTCTCAAACTGCTGCAGAGCGACAATTTCTCTGTCAAGTTCTTCTATAAGAACTTTGCGCATGGCACTTTTTGAGCTATCGTCGTCGTCTTCTTCGTTATCAGAAGACTTGCAACCCCCAGACATTTGCTCTGCGTCTTCCGGCTCGCTTCTCAGTTTTTTCCCAAGTTCATGAGCATGTAGCCTAAAGGAATCTTTATGAGGGAAAGAAATTGGCCCATTTCCATCGGCATTTTCAGGCAAACTTTCACAAGCCAATCCGGATCTCTCGGGATATGTGGAGCTCATCATCAACCGCCTACCCACATCCGTGGCCTCGCCGTCTGTGGGCCGGTCCTCAGCTGAATGAGGAGGTGGGCTGAAGGTAGCGCTCGTGGAAATATGACAAGAAGACGAAAGGCCGCTCTGACGCGGAGTAGTCTGGTCCGCCTCCTCCGCTTGACATAGCTTGCTGGATTGAATCGGCTTGTCTTGTGTGTGATTCTCTAGCTCCGGTTCTCCATTCACTGGTGGGGCTCCAACTAGGGCCCTTTTCCATGGTAAGATTGTGCACATACTCAGCTCTCGCAGCTGCAGCACTTGCTCCCGCCACCCTGAGCAATTTCTCGTGCTTCAATGGCTGGCAAATGGAACTGCCAGAGAGTCCTGAACAGATTGCCACCCCCTGCTCACGCTCAAAGCCCAGCGGGCTTGCCTAACGCCGTAGTTCAATTTAGATGATGCCGCCAGCAAGGCGGTTCTCTGCGGCTCAGAAAACGCTGAATCCAGGCAGACATTAGCCGCCGCAGCCTGTGACTCTCAATGTAAATAACTACCTATCTCTTATCGGCCCAGGAGGCCCAGCAGGGCTTTGAATATGAGAAGAGCTGCAGACGTGACTGTGTGAAGCTTTTTGAGAGAGCCGGCATTCCGACCTTACACGTGTAGTAATAATACTGCGACGAGGGGGTCTAACCAAACCTAAAGACAGCTCTTTGTGACGTAGTAATACCCTACCTGTTGCGGGGTGGAGCCCGTCCCAGTCTACATACACTTCCTGGACTTCTAAAGAGAAGTACCAAGCTAAAGCTTTCTATCTACACTGCAACGTTTGGTGTAAGGTGATGGCACACTTTCCAAGGGCTTCCGCTTCCAAATTCTATCACTGAAGATCAGAACACCACCACTTGCGTACAACCCAGGAACAGCCATCCACGTACAAACGACTGGTTAGCGAAAAAATGCTGTCCCTTTACTGTCGTATAAGGAATTTGGTAATACTATATACGTTATCCTCATCTGAATATTTATATACAGGTAATCCGCAACATTGAGTTCCGCCAAGTATGGGTTTCATGGAGCCGTCCTTGTTTAGTCGCATTCTGCATAGGCGCCATCAAAAAGACAGCTATTCTTTTTGGTTCTTCAACTTGCCTGTGTTCTTCCTTCAACTTTGCTGCAGCATTTGTCATTGTTGGGGATCTACTAGTAGTAATAACCACCAACTGGTGACCTTGGGCGCACTTAGGACGGTACACCGTTTGTAGTAGTAATGAGCTTACCGAATCTTCAATGGGATGCAGATGATGGAAGCCCTTCATTGACTGACAAATAATACCATGCCAAACAACTTTCGATGACGGAGAAAACCCAGGCGTGACTTTGGTTGAGATCTTGAGGCCAGATAGAGTCTTATTCTTCCTTACGTTATTATACGAAGTAGTGGAGCAGCCTCATAAGAGTGACTCATAAGCATACAACGCCCAAACTGCATCGGGGAAAATAGGTATCATCATAAGTATGTTGGCGTTACGGTTTGCTTTGCACTTACGTCAATGCCTTTGCGTCGACTCATTGAGTTCAAGAGTCACTTATCTTCAAGAGTCACTGATCAAGAGTCACTTCCTCATTGAACAGTCTCTATCTTTCTCAGTCTTATAACAGACTTTGTCCTTCTCCATACATTTCTTTAATACTTGTTTTCCCATACTATTGTACTTGTTTTCCTTCTTCCTCTTTTCTGTAGGATCTATCATTACTCATTCAGAGTAAAGCTTTTTCTCACCAAGACACAAGTGCACCTTAGCTAAGACTCTCGCTCACACTGAGCATCCTCTGCGCGTTCACTACTCCGCTGACATCATAATGCACCGACCATTAATATTCTCTTCTGGAGGATAATAGGTATCATAATGCACCGACCATGCTCTTCTTCTTTCGAGAGCTTTTGGCCTTCGCGATTGCGCGTTGTTCTCATGACTTTCAAGAAGTTTTAGTAATAGAGTGTGTAGCTGCCGACAACATCCTCGTTCATCTACCCTACCCTTCGTACCTATAGATTAGAACGAGGAAGCTGATACTCCTACATAGCGGGATAGAAGACTCAGAACGGAGACGCAAACGACCAATTGGTTCTCGTTATGATGTCGTCGGGACCGTCGTTATCATTAGTATTTATAACGCTTCTTGGACAACAGGGAACGTCACATAATACAGCTTCCCGTAGCGGGATGAGTGATGACAATCTAGTAGATCGATGATGTAATGTGAGGGCTTCCTTATTAGCAAGAAGCGACTGCCGGATGTTGTTACGGTCTTTCGTTATGGGACGCTGAATGAAGGGTGAAATCTTAAAGCGCGGACAGCAACAAGGACGACGAGCTGCTGCTTTCAGAAGAGCACGCGGGAGTATTAGTTGCGAAACAGGACTTGGAACGGTTACAGTTCACCAGAAGAGCTGCTTCGAGGCCTTGGTGTAGGTTATAGGCGGTGTGTTGATGAAGGACAGCGGACCCTACTAACAACCCTACTGCTATTCTCATCGTGGTCCTCTGGCGATAATAAGGGAGTCTAACTGCTCAATCAACGAACAGCTCTACAGTGCTATTTGGCTGGCGTTTATCGTCCTCCCGCATCTCTTCTGCTCCTTGGAAAGGACCAACTTCGACAACCATCACCCCAGCCAGCCCCCTGGACAGTATTCCTAGGGGAGCTCAGGAGATGTAGAAACAGCTCAAAGAGCCTAACTCTCATGGCTAAAAGCAGCATTTCCTTAGATATTATTTCCTCTGCTGGGTTATGGTCACCATACCTGGGCCCCTCCTGACACATGTGATGATTCTGATCAGCGAACCACTCAAACATCATAAGAAAGCGGTGATGATGCCTCCTCCCTCCCTCCCTCCTTGAGCTTTCCTGCGGTGCTGTGTCGGTTCTTGCCGCCTCTTTCTTCGATCATCTTCCATCAACAGTTGTCGCAGGCCTTAGCCTCCTCAGCCCAGTCTTTCGTCAACAAGAACCAGACTTTGGCGGCGGCGGTAAGCGGAGTGCTCATATACTACTTCCGCTTAGAAGGGTAGGTTGAGGCTGCAGCCAGCTGTCCCCCTCGTGTTCTCCAGGGGGTCTGAAGTCCACGGTCCCTGCAGCCAGTCCTCCTGCTCTAAATTTCTTAGTGGGCAGACCATAGGGCAACACTTGCGCTCAACTTGTCGTGCAAACATACCGTTGGTGGTCTAAAGGATAGGTTCTCAAGGAAGTCAGGACCAGCTGTGACCCCCTTGGGCCCCGTAAGTGAAGATGGACTCTGATGATGAGGTGTTTGGTGACATCAGTGGGATCAAAGAGGAGGACTTTAAGGGCGTGATAGAAGAGGAAGAGGAAGAGCCGGCAGCCGAGGCTTTGAGCGCGGGCTTCAACCTCAGTCAGCTGGAGATCTGGATTCTGCTGTCCCAGAAGGATAAAGTGCAGAAGTTGTACAAAGCGCTTCAGCAGAAACCCAATGATCCTATGTTCAGTGCGCCGTCAGCGGAGGAACGAATGCTTCTTGCCAGCATCATTCGCATGTCCTGGTTGGTCAATAGTGGGCGATACGCCGATGTCCTCCGACTGCCTCTCTCTCTAGAAGTCCTGGGCCCCTGCGATCCAGCGGCCGCGGCCGAGAAGAGTGTGACAGGAGTTTTGACACTGAGGGTGGAGCACTTCTTGTCTATAGGGACTACACCACGCGCCCAGAGTTATCGTGCTTTCATTCTCCTTCTCATCGCTGTTTGTTGCCTGAACCTCTTCCTTCAGGTAAGAGTCGAGTCCGCGTAGCACCGCAAGATCAAGGGAAGTGGACGGAAAAGATAGAGAGAGACAGAGACAGCGACGAAAGGGAACAGAAGGAGTTGAAGAATGGAATGGGGCTTCAAATCCCAAAACCTGCTAAATGTCACATTGTCCCGTGCTAATGTAGGCGAACTATACGGGGCCCTCCTTCAGCGATGAGGCCCTTCGAGGCGTATATCCCTTACCCTTCTATAAAGACATTGATCCCGCGTTTGCGAAGCTTCTTGAAGCTCAGAAACCAGAAGAGGCGAAAGCCCAGCTGCATTCTCAGACGCTTCTTTCTTTGCAGGTGGATGGGGAGCAAACCCACATCAAGTGTGAACTGCCGCAGTTTCTACTTGTATCTCGACTCATTCTTCACCTGTTGGCGAGCCCTCAGCGACCCTTATGGCTCCAGGCACGTACGCAAATCCGACCAGAAGAGGTGAAGAAAGAGACAAACCTCTCTCAAGAGACAGCCAACGCTATCCACATGCTGACTGCTGTAGATGATGAAATAAATGAAAAGACGATGGCGATTGAAAGAAATAGAGATGGCGCCTTACCGACCCAGAAGTTCTCGTCGCATGATCTCAGGACTGTTACGTGGTGAGAAAAATGGCATTAGCTCATACAATGTGGCTGCGTTACCGTTCTCTTAGTGTATCTTACACTCTCCTTGGTTCCGCCCGTCAGGTGGTCGGCCCGAGCAGTCTCTTGCCATAATTCTCTGCTGTTAGCCAAGGAGCGCTCTGAAACGGTAACCGGGCCTACGTTAACCTTTCTTTAATTCCGCGTCGTGTCATTGTTTGTTATTCTCTTGTTCAGAGTAGGGCCTGTACTAACTTCATGATTCTGTGTGTAGCTATGGGCTGAAGCCCAACGTCTTTTTGAAGGCACTTTTTCCTTTTTCCTCTCGGAGAAGGCTGGTGGCTCTCTCGGATTGGATGAAAAGGACTATGCTTTATTGAAAGCTCGTCTTTGGTTGGAGTGGGGATTGGCCGAGAGTAACTTTAATGAGAGAAACAAGGGAAAGCGAAGCTTTGAGAAGGCTCTGGAGTCCAGTGGTCTCAAAGTGAAAATGACGGGAGCGATGGGCAAGAGGACGAAGTATCAGGTGAAGGAGACAGCACAGGTTAGTTATGGCGGAGGTTCCAATGTAGCGGACGCCCTTAAATATCTTCTTCTTTCGCCGCCATTGCACTTAATCTTCTCCATTCTAGATGGTGCTCTGGGCGGCGTCAAAGTATGAACCTAAGTCTTCCACCTCAGCGGCAGCCGAGGCTACTGCGAAGATGGCGCTCCCAAATGCCCCCGAAGGGCTTGGTACAGATGTCGTATCTATCAAGGTAGCCCTTCCCTTGTCCCTGTCCTACTGTGTGGTCGAGTAGCTCCAAGCGTTGTGAATACTTTGCCCCTTCAAGCAATCAAGCCGCCTGTACTTCTCCTCTCTCTACTTGAAACGGCTCCCCATAATGCCGACATTGTGTTGCCCTTTGCTCTCTAATCGGTCAGATGCCTATTTCGAAAGAAGCGTTTTTTTTGTCCGCTCCTCTATCGGGGTGACATATTTTAACTTGACGTTTTTTAGGTCAATGTCCCTACTGTGAAGCCAGAGGGAGAAGGGGTGGAGCTTGACATAGAGAACGCCACCTTGCGGACGGTTAACCTTGATCAGGCTAATCCGGACAATATCTTGCTGGAGAAGCTAGACATTCAAGATGTGGAGCTCTCAGCACAGGGCAACCTTCAGAAAATAGATCAGGTAGGCTTTATAGAGAACATTGGTGGATTATATGCCTGCGTCCGAGAAAGTAGTTCTAGCAGAGATACAAGAACAGGGTCCACCCCCGGAAGATGCTGCGCAACGGATTGAAAGATTTGGCGCTAAGGAGGACGGGGCGGGTTTGGTAAGGGAAGGCCTTCTTATTAACGGGAGTATCTACAGGCTATCTTGTTGGCACTCTGCTTGGACGTCAAGAATCATAACCCAGCCCATGGACTCACTAACGAGCAGATGACACCTTACGGTAGGTCCAGAGGTGAACTCCATAATATTGGAAGCTCAATCTTCCCTACTCTTGATATTGCTGGCGCGGTCTGGCTCCCATTTCAGTCGTCAGAGTCTTAGAGAATCCTAACAACTGGATGATATATTCCACTGGTCTACTGGAGAAGGTAGTCATTTGACTTACTTGCTGGGTTCTAGTTCCGTGAGCTCAGTGGATGGTTGTCATTTCTCCTGCTTTTAGTCTTGGCTTGAATACGAGCGATCACACTCCAGAGAACGAGCAGTTCTTCAGCTTCAAGCACTGGTCGATCAGCACACAAATAGACTGACTATCACACAGGTTTGTGAATCGTTTCGATGTTGGCTTTCAGTTCCGCTATCCTGTGCTACGATGTCTCCAGAGCCCTTGTACCTTTTGACATAATGGCACTTGGAGTACTTCATCGTCTTTCGTGGTCTCTCGCCCGCAAAGCCTGAGTCTCTTGTCTTCCCCAAGTGTGCTTGCCATTGGGACTTTACCCTCTTTGCTACTGTTTCGCCGCTTTCACACGGCGTGGTTTAGAGTCTCCTACTACTATGCCTACGTTCGGTGCTGGCTTTATGTTAGGAACTCTAACTATGGTTGCCTTCTCTTGCTAGAACTCCCTGCAAGCCATCGAGGAGTCTGCTCCTGCAGAAGAGCGTTTAGAGTTCATCCATTGCCTCGCATTCCCACCTCGCTGGGAGCTGCGGAAAGGTCTTGCAGACAGATATGCTGGTCTACGGATCCTCAGAAGGTATATCGTACAGACACTAATGACGTCAGCATGAAATTGTTATATCCTTAGATTGCTCCGCTGTACCGGAGCACTGAAGATATGCCCTCCTTCTGACCTATACCCTTTTACTTCAGTGCTCTGGAGATCTACGAGGACCTGGGCATGTGGGATGAGGTCGTAGAGTGCTATTCGCTCCTTGAGCAGAAGAAGAAGGCCGAGGAGATCGTTAGGGAGAGACTTCACCTCTCACCTACACCCTACATGCTATGCGCCTTGGGAGATTTGACAGAGAATCCTCAATACTACGAAGAAGCGTGGAAGTTGAGCGGAGGACATTATGCAAGAGCCAAGAGAAGCTTGGGTTTCTATTATTTCAACAAGGGAGATGACAAAGAAGGCATCAAACACCTAATGGTGAGTGAGGGAGCTCTCTTTGTCCTTGAACAGCTCTTCCCCATTCTATTTATCTTTCTTGCATCTACATAGATTTCTTGAACGTCGTTACGAGCTTGGCTCTGGCCAGTGCAACCCTTCTTTGCCTTACTTTCGTCCGATTGTCTCGGATATTGGCCTATGTTTTATAGGAGGCACTGTCCATAAACCCAAACTTTCCCCGCACCTGGTTTACTGTCGGCGTTATGGCCATGAGGGGAGAGGAGGACTGGAACCTAGGTGTTCGCGCCTTTACAAGAGTTATACAATTAGAACCCGACACTCAGGAAGCGTGGGGAAATATTGGTTCAATACACTTAAGGCTGGGCCACTACGACTCGGCCTTCGCTGCCTTTCAGGTAAGGACAAGTTTGACACGCTGATGTTTTATTAAGGGCGTTGCGCAACAAAAGATTAGTGGTCGCTAGATACAGTCAAAGTCAGAAAGGGATGACACGGTGTTAAGTCTGTTTGAGTGGTGTGTTATCAATTCACCTGTCTCTCACTCTAGGAGGGGCTTAAGCTTAGAAGAGAAAACTGGAGAATGTGGGAGAACTTCCTGATGTGCGCGATGGAGAACAGGAAGGTAGGTCATTAGCAGATGCGCAGTCTTTTAGCCCGTTAAATCCGAGACTTTGTTAGGGAGGTTCATAATTCCTCCATCTGTCCAAGCTTTTCCCTCGTTTCTCAGCTTATGTTGAGCTTCCATCAAGTAGCATAACCCATCTTACCGTCATGATCTTTTCTTTTCTCTTTTAGTACGGCGATGCCATTCATGCAATGCACAACCTCCTCGAACTCAGGAACAAGCATAAGAAGGTACAAGGGGTGGGCTTGGTGCTTGTGTTGGTGTTTGTTGAAGTCCTTTTCTGACTTGCATCTACCTACATGATCTCCAAGGGCGTTGATATGGAGTACCTCGCTATCCTGGTTGAGGAAATAGCTGGAGGAGGGGTTGTTTCTACGTCCGCTTCGGATCAACGACTTGAGCAGACTAGTGACCAGGATGATGACGCGGTTCGAGCTGCAGCTGACCAAGTTCGAAAATATCAAATAAGAAAGTTAGGGGATCTCTTGCGGGAGATCACTACCACCACTAATGATTGGAAGGTAAGGAAGGCGAGAGCAAGAACCAGACGCGGTGGCACAGTCTTAGGGTAGAGAAGAGACTTGGCACAAGGGGAATAAAGAACCCAAAGAGTAAAGTCTTGTTGAGGGACACCTGATTGGAATGGTATGGAAGACAGAATGGTAGGAGAGAAAGGGTGAAGAGGGAGCAAGCTTTTTGCGTGTTGATTCTTTAGAGGCATTTCACAAGTACAAAAGAGATATTCATAGCTCCTATCCTGTCCCATCTCTTAAACCTGTAGGTTTGGCAAGTATTCGCGCGGTATTACGAGGTTCAAAATAACCTGGAAGAGGTTGTCGATTGCAGGACTAAACAGCTGCGCGCTCTCCAGACGGCCGGCTGGGAGAAAGATCTGAAGAGGATGGAGCTGGTGTCGAAGGCAGCTTGTCAGCTGGCAAAGGAGAGAATGGAACTGAAGGGAGAGCGAGATGGTGAAGGGCAGAGAGAAGCATACGCTGTAAAGCTCCAGCTGAGAGGGCTTTTGAAGAAAATAGAGCAGGACTATAGCACTACAGAGGCCTATCACCGCCTGCAGAGGACTCTACAGGAGGTGGAAAGTAAATTTCCTTGAGACCGAAAGTCAGAGGGAAGAAGCGGACAAAAATAAAGATTTTTGGAGTGGAGTTTCTATCGCGCTTCCGCTTGGAAGATTATCAGCCTAAATCCGCAGGCGGCGTCTGCGTGTGAAGAAGGAAATGGTGCGAGAGCAGCGGCGGACAGAGCGACAGAGGGAGATGGTGAGATTGGAGTCTGCCTGATACACAAAGAGGCAGGGGTCGGCAGGAGGCAAAGAAGCAACGTCGCATCCCATGACGCACTCTTCTTTGGAGGCACACTTACCCTCTCAGACAATGTGGAAAGAATCTTGAGAATCCAGGCATCTCTCTCTGCTTCGGCATTGACTCCGACTTTTATTTCTTTGCCTCCCTCTGCTGTGATCTTTAAACCCAAAGGAAACTGCTTTGTCGCAATCTTGTTGACACTCTCTACCAGCTCCCGTCCCTTAACAGAAGACTTGTCCCCCACCTTCTCCTTGCTTGCTGTGAGTCGTCGTGGGTGGGATTTAGAGAGATCAAGCGCCGTTAGGAAGCCATATACAAAGGATAGAATGGAAGAAGAGATTAGTTGTACGAGAGGATTCAAAGTGGCAAGAGCTAGGTGGCTAATGGCGAGGGACTTCAGTTGAGAGATGAATATTCTTTTGGCAAAGCCTAGGCATGGTGAAGAGAAGGGAGATGGCACAGGAGGCCTTCCCTGCATCCCAGCGTGATGCCTTGCGGGAGTAGACATGAATGAAGATAAGAGAAAGAAAGCAATCTGAAGAAGATATACCCTTCCATCGCCCATTTAGATCTTCTTTCCAATGACTTCCTCTTTCACTCACCCCAGTACATAAAGGAGCAATCTTCCTTGTAATAAACAGCGTAGCGGGACTGATAGGCTCGATTCAGTTGTCCTGCTTTCTGGATGTGTCCTTCAATGGTTGGCACAGCAGTCCCTGCTGCCAGTCCTTCCTCTAGCATCTTCAGCCAAGCCTTGTGCGCCACATTGTTGGGCATCACCAACTTGATCAGCGTCTCAGAGAGAGTGGTCAAGAGGATAGCATTCTTCTTCTCCTCTCCCCTAAGCATCTTGGCGCTATCCACCAAGTATCGCAGCTTACAAGGCTGGCCGTTAGCATAGTCGCCTGGGTCCTCTATATGCCCATCAAAGCATCGGAAGGTAGAGTGAGCGAGAGAGATCACGGAGATGAATTAGCGACATGGTCTCATAAAGTGAGTGAACGGGTTAGCAATATAGGTAACAGTCTGAGAAAAGTAAGGAAGAGATGCCTTCGGGGGCCGGTGGACCAAACACATGCACTAGTAGCGAGGTAAGCTGGCTGGCTATGGAAGAAGCAAGCGGACATGCTATACAATCGCCATCAAGGCGTGGGCAGTAGGGAGACAGAGAGAGTAAGGATAGTTTCAGCTTGTAGAGATGCCTGACCGTAGAAGTAGAGAGTTCGTTTGAACGGCCGTAGGATGACAAGGTACTCTTGGTAGCTGTCAGTCAGGACGGCCCCCAGGCCTGAGAAAGAAGTGAAGCAGGCCTGGCAAGTCTCTGCAGGAGCGAAAGAAAGTGAGACAAATGGCGCTCTAACCTCGACGATGCACAGCACAGAGAGAACTTGCGTAGCAGACAAACGGAGAGAATGGAGCAGCTCTTGCCTGATCAGACCTTCCTTTCTCTTACCTTTCAACACGCTCGACGCAGCCTCATCATCGTCCTCAGCCTGCAAATCATCTCTAACAATGACGCTTGTCGGTGCCCCTTCTTCAGCTTTGCTGCCATCACCTTTTCCGCTTTGCTTCACAGCTTTGGATTCTTGGGACAGTTCGTTCTCCTTTCCCCCAACCTTGTCCTTCAGTTGACCTTCAAACTCCTCCAACAAACTCTCCGTCTTCTCTGGGTTGGGAAACGTCATGCCGTAGGCAAGGGCTAAATTCTTATTAGCCAGAGGCCGATGAGATTTGAGAGATACTTCCTTGGATCGCCGCTTTTCATGCCTTTGTTGAGACTTCTGCAGGATCTCATGAAGCTTGTGTCCATCCTTATCTCCGAGCCCAAAAAGATCTTCAAAGAAGTCTACTAACGTGTCCATCGTCTAGCTCTGAAGCTTTTATCGCTCTTACCAGGATGACCAATCGCGGCTAAAGATTAAGGGCAGATGCATTGCGAGCCAAGCTACCTGTTATATGAAAGCAATGACTCACTTGATGGTGAGCCCCACGAGGTGAAATGGCTGTCAAATGAGCGTCCGGACAGCTTGACTGCCTCGATCCGAAGCCTCCTCTTCTTTGTCCTTTGCTCTCCTTATCAACTACGGCTCCTGCCGTGAGACTGGGGTTGGAGGGATGATCCGTGACTCTTCAAAAGCAACGACGCAACTGTCCATCGGACCGTCCAAGCAACAACATTTGGTCCACCCGAGAGCCGCTAACGTCTCCCATCTAGAAACTGGTAGCCGTTAGCGGGTTAAGGTGTCTAGATCATCACGAAGAAGTGATAACGAGCTTCTCATTACCGAGCAGCACTTCCACCTCGCGAACCAGGTGAACCTGTACCTATTAGCTTCTGTCTCTCTTCTCTATCTCTCTTGCTTCATCATCATCATCTCTTCAAGTTCGCCCTCGCTGGCTCCTTCGGATATTATCTGGTGACTGCTTGGAGGTACTGCGCCGTTGCAAGAGCTTTATATTCTTATCCGTACCGAGAGGGTGTGAGAGGACAGCTTAAGAGGTGGTAGAGAATTTGTTATTAACTTATAAAGAGGGATAATGTGGCCTTATCCGCAGAATGGCCATGAACTAATGACAAACCTTTATTGATATTGATGAAGCCAGATAAGAGAGAGCAGACTGTCCCACGCACAAAAGTGATGATGAATGTGGAGAGACCTCTAAGGGGATTGTAAGGCTACCTAGGACCGGAACTAGAGCTTGAAATTTGTTGGCTGGCCAAGTGCCTCCCTGACAGAACCTTATACTCCATACTAGCCTCTAGCCGAGCTGGGTGTACAAGGATCGGCGTATCCAAGCTTATAGGATGTTTCGTGGACCCAGGAGAACTATTCCCAGTGATCGCGGGCACGAGTCATGCGGCTTGGGCAGGGCTGTTCACTGTCTTAGGGTCATCCTACAACTTCGCTTCCTCCTCCTGGCCTTTCGCCAAAGACTGCGTAACCGTGCTGTTGACGGCGGGAAGAACAATCTCGTTGAGCAGAAAATCGGTGATAGCTGCGGTTAGACCCCAGACTGTCTGTGGTCCTCCTAAGAAAGAAGGAAACTTTTTCCCTCGAATACCCTGAGGAAGAATACCATCAGATGCGTAAAGAGGGTTGATCCATAATACCGTGAGGTTGGACGGCAAAAATATTGCTTGTTCTCTGGCTTTTTCCCCTTTAACTCTCTAGGTCCCGACAACGAATCTCTAAGTCCCTGCCAACCCTTCCGCAAGCGGCAATGTTGCAGCCTGCCCTCTTCCCCTCCCTGTCAGTCATTCAGATTTGTCAGCTGCACCTCCTCATCGGCTACACCTACCAGGTCCACCGTCTGTCTGAGCTCTGGGTCTGTCAACTGCTGCATCGAAAGAGTGAAAAGACTTTCCACCTCGTCTGCATGAGGCTGAAGTGTGCTGAGATCTGCTAAGTCATCACGAACGAAGCCCACAACCGGAGTCACCCAAGTGCCTGTGACTGATGGATAAGGCAGACAGAGTCTTTGAGCGAGAGCCGAGAGTAATAGACGATAGGAGGACCATAGCCCTAGCAAACGTATAGATGAGACGACGACTGAGGTTTCGATCATGAGATAGTCAGGGTTGTTGACTGCCAGTCATAGTTAGCACGCAGGAGACTGATAGGAGAGGACAAGCAGCCATCAATGAGGGTAACAAAGGCGTTGGAGAGCTGAGCGAGTAGAAGAGAAGAAGAAGTATTATCGATCTGGGTCAGTACTTGCTTGGAACTTATGGAACACGCCCAGTATCTCAATATCGCCTGCGCCTCCCACTTCCTCCCGGAACTCCCTTATCGCAGCCTCTACAGAGGTCTCTCCCTCTTCTGTGTGCCCACCAGGAAAGGAGACGTGACCCTGAAGTCAGTGGAAAGAAGAGGCATAAGGCCGTCATATACTCAGAGGGAAGGAGCAGAACTCGGTGATCGAATCAAGTGGACGAGAAGCAGAAGAGAGAACAAGATAGACTGCATTGCCCACCTTATGCGAACCGACTTTGCCCGTTCTGATGGTGAAGAGGAGGCTGGCTACACCGTGAACATTGCAGAGAGGGATGAAGACGGCGGCTGTCCGCTTGCTTCTTCTCTGAAAATCCTCGTTCTCAGCCATCTTCTCCACCATCTGCTTATGGAGCGGATAGCGCCGCGCCGCTTGGCCGCCAGCCTGCAGCCGAGTCTTGATCTCGGAGAGCGTGGCAGCTTTCCACGCCCCGTAGCGCGCGGCACCTACTATCATTGCTGTGCGTTGCTCCTTTAGAAGCTCTGTCTTGCTCTCGGCATAGTGAGTATGGTGCGACGAAAGAGCACTGGACGTTTGCACCCCAGCGGTTAGCCCTTGTGACCTTTCCTCTGGCTCCTTAGTTCCGTGTTCGCCTCCTTCCTGAATCATCCCCTTGGGAAGCCACGGAGCCACGCCAGTTGAAGGCTGCTCTCATCAGCGCAGTCTTCCTTTCTCTCCTTCTCTCCCTCTCTCCTTCTCTCTATCTCTTCGTTCCCGCCAGTGAAACGGAGGAGCTCAAAGTGAGCCAGTTCTTTGCAAACAAGTTCCCTCGGGACTTCGATCAGATGCAACTCTGGAAGAGGCTGGATGCTCTGGAAGAGGCTGGATGCTCTGAAAGATCCTCTCTCTCTTTGATGTCCTCGCCTGACTTCTTGCCTCTGCTTTCACTACTGCCGTGAAGAGGAGAGATACCTCCCGAGAGATACAATCAAAACTTTGGGAGAGACGAGTAGGAAAGAGAGAGGGAGAGACAGATTGATAGAGAGAGAGACAGAGAGAGAGGGGGGGGAGAGAGAAAGAAAGAAAGAAAGAGGGAGTAAGAGAGAAGGAAAGAAAGAGAGAGACAGAGACCAAGAGAAAGAGAACGAGAAAAAGAAAGAGAGCGAGCGAGAGCGAGAGAGAGAGAGAGAGGGAGAGAGAGGGGAGCAACAACGTACTGTACTTGTAAGTACGAAGTACGAACACACTTGATTCATTATACCATGCGCTGGATTCCGGACCCTCACAATAGAGGACGGATGACGAAGGGTTACTAAAAAAAAAAAACTCACCCTACTCCCTCCCTTACTCGGTTCTGATGATGGCGCGGGAGATATAGAGAAGACAGAAGAGACAGACAGACAGACGGACAAACAAAGAGAGAGTAAGAGAGCAAGAGAGGGAGAGAAAAAAGAGAGAGACAGGGGGGAAAGAGGAAGAATGAAGATAAAGAGCGAGAGGAATGAGGAAACTACCTAACAAGAGAGGGGCAATGGCGCCAACCCGAGGATGGCTGCGATTCGTACAGGTAGGGAGGAACGGAGCGAGCCAACGGAAGATGGGGCATGCTAAGTTGCCATCAGAAGAGAAATAGTACGACGTCAAGTCTTCGTCCTTTAAAAGTGCTACCAGTCTCTCCTATGGATTCAGTCCATTATTGACCTCACAGACCTCAAGCGATCGAGCGGCGCCATGAGAGCTGAGAGTCGAAGCGTATACGGCATCGCTGAGGTAGCACGCAATGTCTCTAAGTGCCAAGCCCTATGGTTTATCTTCAGTGTTCCTTTCCACCTCCCACTAATTGAGCTCAAAGGTGCACATCTAACACTACTCTACTCTGTCATTTGTTAGGGCGCCATCAGCAGTACTCTCGGCTCACTTGTCCGAGAGAACCTTGTACTGAAGACAGCAAATACCTCCTCTATCTCCTGGCTAGAAAAATTTATCCCTAGGACTTCTCTGGAGAGCAAAACATCTCCTGAAAATGAGGAGCCGGCTATCATTGAAAGTCTGAAGGACGAGGTGGGAGCGAGATGGTAGCAAACAGAGAGAGAGAGAGATAAGCTCTGGTATCGACTGACGAAGTAGCGCTTAAGAGCCCCCTCGTCATGACTGCATCACTCTGTCTTCCCTGATGTCTCTCTTACTTTCTCTCTTCCTAGGTTCTCCGCCTTCGCCTTTATGTCCTTGATCCTCTCGAGTCCTTAGTCCCTTTGATGAGTTACAGCTCCTGATGTGTTCCTTTTCTACCAGGCACTCAATGTGCTGGCAGCGGACATCCGAGAGCTAATTCGTCAGGCCCACCCAGAACTTGATCAGTTCTCAGGACCGGAGAAAGAAGAGGCAGAGCAAGCCCTAGACTCCCGGTATCTCTTACTTTCGCCCATGTGCTCACCATATATCTCTTTAAGATCTCCCTATGCCCTCCTTCTTCTAAAAACAGATGTTAGTCTCTGTCTTTACACTTCTTATCGCTTCTCCCACTGACATAAATTCTTCCCTCGTTTATTGTTACTTAACAGGCAGTTCAGCTGGCTCTCGCACCTTTGTTCCTCACTTACCCTTTGGGTCGCTCTGGAGCGTCAGCCCTTGGCTGACCTTCTCGGACAGGACGCTCTTCAGCTCTCCGTCACCGATGTCCAGCACAATACTAGGGCAACGCAAACCATTCTTAATATCGGAGAGAGGATATGCAAGGTAAAAAGATAGAGAAGTGGGGGAGAGAAGGACGGAGGAATCGCGTCGCAGAGTGTGTGGAGGAGTTAGTAGAGCACAACGTATATGTCTGGACTATTTGTTCTAACCTTGACAACGTTGACGGCAGGACTAGGATGCTTCACTCTTTAGTGAACCTCTTCCTCTTCGCGCCCTCTCTTCCATATCGTGTCGCCTTACATCTTCCGCCCTTTCTTTTGTTAAGGTCCTACGGCAGGTGTCAAAGAGGGCACAGGTCTACTTCCTCTGGAACCTTCTCTGTGAAGGGCATGACTTTGATCCTCTGCCGTTGGTCAGAGTGGTCCGTTCCGCCCCTTCATTTAAGCAGCCTGAGGAGTGCCAGAGAGAGCAGAACGATATAGTCTCTTTTCTCTCCTCTCTATTTCAGAAACACGTCCTATCAAGCCCCACCTTCTCTTCCACTGATGTCCTGACAACGCAGAAGCTTGTTTTAGGGCTGCAGATCATGAGTTCTGTGCTAAACTGGAACTTGAACGTGCGGTAAGGGAACCTCTGAGTGCAATTGTCTCTCTTTCGCGTCTTTCTCCTCTCCTTTGGACCAGTATATGATCCATTCTATTCCGGCAGCATGGCTCGTATGTTAACTCTCCGGTTCCCTCTCTTTCTCTTTCTCTCACTGTGTTTCTCTCCATGTCTCCAGCTCTGGCTCTCTTTCTACTTTGGTCTTCTTGTTTGCTCCCTCAGTGACTTATTCTTCTGGTTATATCTATGTCCTTTTGGCGCCGACTTTTCCATCGCTCTGGGTTTTCATATCACTAACTCTCCCTCAATTTTAGGCTTTCATTCTCATCGCTCAGTCTTCCTCAACTTCTCTGTGCGCTCGCTCTGGGCTCTTCTGGCTCATCACCTGACGCTTCCAAAGTGAGAGAAAGGGTGATACTGCACTCTCTAGTGCTCCTCAAGGCTGTGGACTTGGATCAAATCCATGAAAGAGTGCTTGTCACTGTGAAGGGTCAGAAAATAGTGGAAGAAAGAGGAAGTCCCGAGAAAGAAGGTCATTTCTCTCTTCTGGCAGAGCTCCTTAGAGATCCGTTGCTGAGCTCCAGCGTCCTGTCTTCTGTTCTCTCCTTCAGTAAGTAACAAATGAAACGGAGTATGGTGGGAATGAGAGAAGGACGGTGCCGACAGGTCGGGAACAAGTCGAGGGCCATGACCAAAAGAGCGCTAAGCGAGCGAAGACAGAGAGAAGAGGGCGCAAAAACAATTCAGGGGGAAGGCGAGACGCATATAGGGAAAGCCGTGGCTTTCTTGGCAATGCGAAGAAAGAACGAGTACGGCGAGGAAAGATGTGAGGTCAAGGGATAGAGGGTCAGCCCATGGAGAGATGAAACAGGGGGACCAAAAAGGTCTTACTTAACGCTATCTGGGTCTTTCTTCTAGGCCAAGAGAAGCAGCTACAACTTCTGCAGGATGAAGTCCATAAAAGACACGGAGAGATCACCCGGATCCTTATCTCGTTCGGGCATCTTCTTGGTTGCTTCCAAAATGGGGAGAAGAAGATAGAAGCTGCAGGGAGAAAGACAGGATTTCCAGAGAGGGAAGAAACAGACAGTCAGACGAAAACAGGAAAGAAAGTAAAAGAGAGGCCACAGGATACCAGAGAAGAGCGAGTCCTTATGCTTCAGCAAAAAGGTGATGAAGGGTCTGTTCCTTGTGATCGCTCCTCTTCATCTGCTAGGGAGGTTAAGTCTGACAGCTTAAGAAGGTCACCTGGGAAGGCTATAAACAAGAAAGAAGAGGGTAAGCGGCGAGTCCAGGAGGACAAACTGAAGGTAACAAAGCAGAAGAACACGGAGAGAAAGAGCACACCTGTGAAAGAGGCAGAAAGAAGGGGCAGAAATGACACAAGACCAGTACAGGGTACAGGTAGAGAGAAGGAAGGAGGCAGAGATGGCAAGGCCCCCAGGAAGAAAGAGCTCCACTTGGACACGGGAGCTTCCCCTGTCTCCTCGTCCGCCTCCGCTGCTGCCAATGTCTCTGCTACACGACCACCTTCCCCTTCTAGAATAAGCGCTTTTCTCGATTCTGCGAAGAAAGCAATCACCTCAGTTCTCTCTCCAAAAAAAGGAAAGAATGCCTCTCCTTCTATGGCAAAGGAAGAGAAGAAGGACGTAGAGGTAGTGGAAGGAACTAATCCACAAGGACAAAGCAACGCGACAGCTTCGTTCGAAAAGGCTTCTCTCCCTGTTCGCAGTGGCTCAAAACAGCGACATCCTGGGCCAGATGTAACTGCTAAGGGTAGCACCCCGCCTGATAAAGGGATAGCTAAAGCTCTTGCTCCTTCTTCCTCCTCTTCTCAGACCTCCGAGGGCGGAAAGAAGAAGAATATCGAAGAAGAGTCGATACTTTCCTCTTGCAGGACAGATGGCCAAGATGAGTTGAAGCACTGGAAAGGAAAGAAGGACAGAGAACTGGGTGCAACAACGTCAGAGCCCTCGGCCCCCGCTGCCCAGAAGCTCGCGGTGGAGGCATCCTCGGCAGGAGCCAAGGAGCTAAAAGGTCCTCCAATCTCTAAGAACCCTCTTGTTAACGAGAAAGAGGTCAATAGTGAGCCGAACACGACTGCCTCTTCGGCTCCTAGAGTCCTCTCCCAGGCGCCACGGCCCTTAAACAAGAAAGATGGCAAGTCAACACCTCCCAACTCCTCTGCAGTCCGTCTAAGTTCACCAGCGAAGTCTGGCCAACCGTTACCCACCAAAAGGGAACCGGGAAGAGAAGAAGAAGCTGACTACCAAGTGGACAAAGATTTAAGTCAAAGGCAAGCGGGAGATGGAAGCAAAAGCCAACGAGCAGCATCTAAGCAGGAGTGCAGTTCCGGTCTCAACGACAGAGTCTCGAAGGTTGGAAGCAGTATCAGCGACAAAGAGAAAGGCAACCCGTTAATTGGCCTTAAAGCGTCTGAAGGAGGAGGCAAGAAGCTGATAAAGAAGAACGATGCTGAGGAGCCCGCAATGGGTTACCAAGAAGACCAAAGAGATCACGCCGGATCGGAGACATCGACGGAAGATGGAGAAGAGGAAGGTGATACAGAAGCAGCAGAGGAAAGCGAGGGAGAAGACTTAGAAGAAGGAACAAATGGGAGAAAGGAAGAAGAACAAGGAGAAGAAGGAGAAGCTGAGAAGGAAGATGGAGAAGAAGAGGAGCAGGAGGAGAACCTCAACGTCGATGTCAGCGAAGAAGCGGATGAGCTGGAAGAAGTAGCTGTTGGAAATCAAGGCTCTTCTGGCACCAAAACCTCTGGTCAAAGCCTTTCAGAGAGGACAAAAAAGAAAAATGTGGCTGCTCATCACGCTGAAGCCTTAAGAGGAGACCAAGAGAAAACAGGAAAGACTATGGACGAGAAGATAAAAGCGAAGGAAGGTGTAAAGACTATCCAAGAACCGCAGAAGATAGTGGACAGGAAAGTGGAACGTGGTGAACAGCAGGAAGTTGGAGGAAAGATGTCTGGGCCAAAGGCAAAAGCGCAGCAAAACGAGAAACCATCAGGAGATAAGGCGGGACTGCGGCTGGAGAAGAGTATCGATAAGAAGCCGTCTCGGCCAAAGCATGAGGAAGAAGAAGAGGAAAATGATGACGCGGAGGGTGCGTCTCTTGGCGGGAAGGAGGCAACTGATGATGAACCAGATGAGGGTAGCGGAGAGGACGAGGATGGAGTCGACAGCCAAAATAGTGACGACAACGAGGAAGAGCAAGGCGAAGAGGAAGAGGACAGCGAAGAAGAAGATGATGATGAAGAAGAGGAAGCAGAGCAGGAAGATGGGAACGACGACGACGACGAGCAAGACCAGCACAAGGATAATAAAGAAGTACCAAGCACCCAGATGAAGGAAGCCGTCTCCGCGCTAGGCCCAAGTTCAAACACAAAGGAAGTTTCTGTCAAGGTTGTCAAAGCTCAAGCAAAGACGAGAGGGACAGGGCGAGATGAAGATGTAGATTTAGTCTCTCTTAAAGAGACCATGGGCACAAAGCCAGACCCCACGAAAAGAACAGTAAGGGAGATGAGGGACCAGGTTGATAGCCCAGTCAAGGGGTCCAAAAGAGCTGCTGCGGATCAAGAGAAGAGAGAAGTGTTTGATGGCAAGAAACCGAACCAGAATTTAAGCATTTCTCAGAAGGGACAGCTTCCTCTTTCTCCCGGCCAGACCCCTAGCGTACCCCAGACGAATGAGAGGCAGGACCATACGAGAGGCAAAGCAACGACGCTATTATTAAAGAAAGACGACGAGGAGGATGAAAGCGGCAGAGGAAGAGGCGAGGAAGGTGAAGAGACGAGTAGAAACCAGGACAGTCAGGAGGAGGATGAGGAAAGTACCGAGGAAGAGGAGGATGATAAGGAGGAAGGGGAGGAAGATACGGAGGAAGGGGAGGAAGATACGGAGGAAGGGGAGGAAGATATGGAGGAAATGGAGGAAGGTGCAGAGGAGGAAAAGATAAGGGGGAAAGACCAACATGAAGGATTCAATAAAGCAGAAAAAGAACAGGTTGATGAAGAAGACAGAGCGGAAGGGAGCGATGGGTTATCCCTCATGGCCAATGAAGGGGATGAGTCTGCTCCGCCACAAGTTCTCCAGAGCAAAGTCATGCCAACCCCAACAGTTCCATCCGCTGAGGGCTCCACCTCGGATATCATACTAAGGACAAGTGCCCGCGAAGTTATTCAGACGAAAGAAAAAGATAACGAGGCCGAAAAGAAGGACGTAATCAAGGTAAGTGTCCAGGAATCGAGAACGTCTGCACCCTCAAGCGAGAGTTCCATGGTCAGAGAAGAAAGAACCATACCAGAGGGCCCCTCTGCTGATATTCAAGGCAGAGAGCAAAGCAACAGTAAGATAGAGCTTGATAAGAAGCAAACACTTGGACCAGACCACATAGAGAAAGAGGGAAGGGGAAATGTGGAACAGCATACGACAACAAGGCGAGCAGAGTCCGAGTCCACTGCCGCGAAAGCAGGCAAAGTTGAGAAAGAGAAGCTGGATAAAGTGGACAAGACCGCGACAGGAGATGTCACTCTTGAAGTACTGCCGACCGTAAGCCCCCATGGGCCTGAAAATGAAGGGAAGAGTGACAGCAAGGTTCATAAGATAGATGGTAATTCTCCGACATCAATGGAACCCCCACAGATAGCAAACTCGGAGATTGGCGGAACCAACGGAGCTTTCTCTGGTGATGTCCAAAGAAGCCAAGATATTGCGGCGCTCCAATCATCTGCAAACACAGAGGTGAAGCAAGGAGAGAAGACCCAGGCAGTTTCTGATAACAACGCGAGAGAGAAAGAGATGGTAGTTGTGGAGAAGGAAGCGTTGAAGGATAGAGGAGGAGAGGAGGGGAAGGAGCCTCATGATGACCAAACGAGAGAAATAAGCCAAGAAGGGAAGGAGCATAGCAGACGAGTGAGGGATGATGGTAGCACTAGCACCTTTCAGGATGACTTTCTATCAGACGAAGAGGAAGAGTAAACAGGACCTTACGCTTTTATGAAGAAGTTAACTTGTCTCTTTTCTTTCATCTTCAACCTCCGCCACTTCCCTCTTTTTACTTCCATGGCCCACTTTCTCAAAAAAAAAGAAGCAAATCGTCATAGTGCACTTTGTCAAGCGCACTGGATGTCCCATCATTGCGCAACCCCGACAGAGCCAACTGCTTGCTGCTTTGCAATCAATTGGCTCCTGACTTGTGATAGTCTTAACATAGGGTTGGCCACACTATTGACATCTTATAGGGTCAGACGAGTACGTGATGGACAGAGTGCTGACGGCGATAAATTCTGACGGCTTTGTACATCGATAGCTACGCCTGCTGTCTCCGCTCAGCGTTTGGCACGAGTTGGTGACCCCCTTCTTGCTTTACGGTTTCTGCCGCCGAAGCTTTTCACTTAGCGCTTCTAATCTTCTCTGTGCAATCCTCGCCCACATGGTTCCAATGTGTTTCCAGTGCTCGGCAAATCGTGATGGGAACTAGATGGACCAGTTAGCAACGCCGTAGAGTGTGTATGCACGTAGTCAAGATACAGCAAGTCTTAGCCAGGCAAAAAGGCACAAATAGAACATTTGAGCACCGCTTACTGCCACTAAGTCAGGTCAACGACAACCACGCTACGTACGAGGACCCGAAATCCGAGGTCCCAACGATTCAGGTACTAGGGCGCACATCAACAGAAAGACAGATTGCATAGCGTGATAATGTATGGTGAAGAACTGACCGTTTTAATTCCGTTGGGCTTGTCAAAACCCCAGATTCGCTGTATATCCCCTAACAGGTTATCGCGGAGGAGTGTTCGACGCCAAACTTCGGTCACTCGTGAAAGTGGCAGATCTTTATCTGGAGTCTTAAGCGGGACCCGTTCCTTTTTGGAAGGTCCTTTCCAGGAAGCGGTGACGAACAAGAGCAAAGTAAGATTGCACGTCTGAGTGGGAATCTGACCTTTGAATGGCTGTGTTAGTCCTGTGAAGCTCTTACCTTTATCTATCTCGCGACCTTGGATCTCGTCACTCTTCTTTGCATGAACGCTAACTCTCAAGATCTGCCGTAATGGTAGCACGATGAAATTGCCATCCTTTCTGCAATCATGAAGAGTGGCAGAAGAGGTGAAGTGCACGACGGTTAGAGGAGAAGGAGGAAGGTTGCCTGTGATGATACAGGTGCGTTACGTACGTTCTGGGCGTGTATATTGAAAACCCAAAGCTGAGATTAAACTTTTGCGTGTCCTCTGAGTGGATATCTGGTCAGACATTTAGTGAGATCACAATGGGAGACAGAAAAGCTGACTAACCTAAGTCGTTTATGGCATTCTTTGTGCCAAGTAGATCATCGACCGCCAGAGCGTCTCCTGACCCCTTTTCAAACCTCTTCTTGATTCTGATGAGGGCGATCAGATGTGAGAGCTTGCCATGTCGTCCATTGCGATACCTTTGCTTACCCTATGCAAGTAGGTCCAACTTTATATCCGAGCGCATTAGAGAAGAGAAAGAAGCCCTTGCATGTTAAGTACTCCCGTTCTTCCTTCACGGAAGTCTTCGGTTGCGTAGTCTCCTCGACCATGATGGCAACAAAGTCTAGTATGGTGGTCTTCGTCCAAAGGCAATGTACAGCCAAGCTACTGTTATAGCTTTATCATAGCATCTCTTTAAAAGCGGTTCTGACCCGCGATGATCTTCAGTTCCTCGGTAGAGCACGAAGTCTGAAGCTGCATGTGGGCGGCATCGAAGATGATGGAGACCAAGTGAGCAATCCGATGAATCTGATGAGGCGACCACCTGAAGAAACTTCTTACATGCAGCGGTCTCGTTCTTTGTACCTTCATTGATAGCGTATACGACTATTCAAGGTTATCGCTGGCGCAGAGCTCAGTCACTGTGCTAGTAATAAGTCTCCCAACTAAAGCGGTAGGCTTCGTACAGCCTTCTATACTACCAGTAAATAAATATAGCGTCGAATTAAGGCGCGTTGTTCTGATGTACGTGATATTTCTTTCCGACAGATAATAAAGAAGCATAAAAAAGATTTGGGTTATAATAGTTACAATCCAACTATATAATGAACACCTCTAATCACATCTAGGTTATATATAAGCATTATAGCTTTGAGGGCTTTATGAATTCATGGCCTGTGCCTACGCAGACAGAGGACTATTAAAGCCATAAGATTCTTCTCGTCATCCAGAACCACAGAGTTGATGAGAGTGCCCTCTCCCCTCCAACATCCCTTCCTTCGTTATAGTTGTAAGGTGCTCGCATGTCAACTGTGCCAGCCTTGGCGGCTATCCAGTCTACAAGCTCACAGAGCTATTTTCTGAGTCTCAGTGAAGCTCGTCTGCAGTGCGGAGAGCGAAAAGGGCTAAAGGAAAGATGCCTATCGACATTAATCTCCTACGGCCTGAACGCGGAGGGAATCCCGACCTGGTACGAGAGTCACAAAAGAAGAGAAACGCATCTGTAGAGCTTGTCGACAAGGTCATCCAGTTAGATCAGGTAACCCGTGTGTCCTCGTTATTACGATGATAATGGCTTCAATCATAACAGCTATTGACTGGTAGGATTGGCGCGCAGCAGTTGTGGCACTGGAAAAATGTCAGAAGGAGATGAATGCCCTCAACAGTCAGATCAAGGACAAAATGAAGGCCAAAGAGGACGCCTCAGAATTGATCACAAAACGGAAAGCCCTCGCTGTGTCAGAACCGCAGCTGAAAGTAGATGAGACTGCAAAGAAGACCATGCTTGAAGTCGAGCTTAGCAAGATAGGAAATATTGTGGATGACGATGTACCTGTCTCCACAGATGAGAAGGACAACAGGGTAGAGAAGCTATGGGGAGAGAGAAGAATAGAGGCCGACCTGCTTCACCACCACGACATCCTTTGGCGAATTGGAGGTTACGAGCCTGATAAGGGAGCGGCGATTGCTGGCCATCGCGCCTACTTTCTTACGGGACCAGGAGTGCTACTGAATCAGGCATTGATCAACTACGGCATCGCCTTTCTTACAAAGAAGCAGTACACGGTAATGCAGCCTCCTTTCTTCATGAATAAGGATGTCATGGCAGGAGTGGCACAGCTCGAGGAGTTCGATGAAGCGCTGTACAAGGTGACCGGAGAAGACGAGAAGTACCTCATCGCAACCTCAGAGCAGCCCATCTGCGGGTTCCATAAGAATGAGTGGCTTAATGAAAGCGAACTGCCCAAGCGTTATGCTGGGTACTCTACATGCTTCAGGAAAGAAGCAGGAAAGCATGGAAAGGATACCTGGGGAATATTCCGCGTCCACCAGTTTGAAAAGGTCGAGCAATTCATGATCACGGAACCAGAGAAATCTGTTGAATCTCAGAAGGAGCTTCTTGAAACAGCAGAAGAGTTCTATCAAAGCCTCAACCTTCCTTACCACGTAGTGAACATCGTGTCTGGAGACCTCAACAACGCTGCAGCGAAGAAGCTTGATCTTGAGGCTTGGTTTCCTGCATATCAGGAATACCGCGAGCTTGTCTCCTGTTCCAACTGCACAGATTACCAATCCCGCGCAATGGAAATTCGATGCGGAATGAAGAAGATGGGCCAAACAGAGAAGAAGTACGTTCACATGCTGAACGCCACTCTCTGTGCCACGACACGTACGATCTGTTGCATTCTGGAGAACTATCAGACCAAGGATGGCGTCCTAGTCCCTGAGGTACTTGTGCCGTTTTGTGGAGGGGTCACGTTCTTCCCGTTCGTTCGGGAGGCAAAGGAGAACGTGCAAGCGAAGAAGATGGCAAAGGCTGAGGTCAAGAAGGGCGCTAAACCCCAAGGTGAGAAGGGTGGAGAGCAGAAAGGGAAACCTTCTGGGGGTAAGAAAGAGAAGGCCATTGATGCAAAGAAGCCAGCAACGGAGGCAAAAAAGCAGGTCTCAGCTCCTCTGCAAGTAACTCCCCAATCTCCAAAGAAGAAGGTGGCGCCAGGAGCTCAGCCCGCGCCTGTGTCACCTGCTAAGAAGTCTGTGGCTTCTCCTGCTAAGAATGCTGAGATGCCTGCAGTATGTCAGGATGGACTAAAGGAGCTTGAAAAAGTTCTTGGAGCTCAGAGCTACGTTGGGGGGTACACGCCCACGGCTGCTGACAATGCACGCTTCAAGCACGTGTCCCAGGGTGGTGTTGACCCCAAGAAGACCCCTAACATTGCGCGATGGCTCAAGCACATCGCCTCATTTCCTGAGGCAGAACGGGCAGCTTGGCCTGAGGTATAAAGTGGCTAGCATATGGACCAACACAAGGTTGTAAGGCTAGGCAGATATAATGCTTAGTTTATGAATCAAAATAATGTCTCCATCCCTGGAATACGTGTGGACGAGCTTGGTATGTAGGACCTGGCGACTATAACTGCAGAATTCGGCAAACGCTTCGTCCCCGCCTCGCACCTGGTGGGACATGAACACTTCAGTCTCCTCATGTGCTAGTGCCACGATGCTGTCTGCTAACTTTCTCCAGGATTCCGCGCCATAAATGGGATTGATACCTGCCCAGCATGTGTCAGACAAAGAAAAATACGACGGGCGTAAAAGATGACAGTTCCTACAATCTGAGATGAGAATGTGAGATGGCCTTTGAAAAGTTGGCATGGACTCTGGCCATGTAGTGCCCCATAGGTAACCGATAGCTACTATGCTAGTTGTAGCACTGTCTGCACAGAAATTAAGTGCAATGTTCTTCCTCAGGAGTGGGACTATCTCCTGTTGATCCGTCAAGACCACCTGTGCGCCTAGCCTTGCTGCATAAATTCCGCAAAGGCCGCTGGAGGGACGTGAAAGGCCATTGGGTCATCCCCACTTATGATAGTGTTTAGTAAGCCGCAGTTCCACACTTTACCAGCCACTTCCAAGCTCAATAACCCTATCAACGGGTGATATCCTCTTATGCCACTCTTCGACTGTGTGGAGGTACTCGCAAAGTAGCTTTGACGCATGCCAGATCTACGCAAGTGACGTTAGAGGTGAGTGTACTACTAACTTGTAATGGAGATTTGCTCTGAACCTGGCTTCCGGTCCATGTGTCCGAGAAGACAGGAGCCAGTTGATCTTCATCTAGAGTTTCGGAGAGCAGTATCTGGATATCATCCGAGATTATTACGGTTTGGTCTGCCATATCCGATCTCGTACTGCTAACACCTCTTCGGAATGCCGACTACTTGACTAAGTGTCCACTCTTGACCCAGGAGTCCGAGGCGGTGGCATATGTCGAAACGTCAAACCATGATGCCCGACAAAGCTTACCGGCCACACCCAACCTTACTAACTATAGGCCATGACGATCATACAAGAAAGAAGGGCTTGGACCCGAAACGGGAGCTGGCCAACGAAGAGCGTCTCTTGAAAGAGCAGGCGGCAGACTTCTGATGCTGATTCTGATGCTCTTTCTTCTGTCTCCTCCCTACAAAGCCTCACAGATTGGCCTCTCTCAATAGCCATCAACTCAACTCATCACCACTACGAGGAGTAGGGAGTAGGAACACAGAAGTACCAGAATCACTCATTGATTTTTAACTCACATGATGGGATTAAAGACCCTGGCCTTACAGAGCTCCCCTTCGACCTCCTGCACAATAGAGAAGATGATAGAGCTGATTATCGTTACCGGCTAAAGTGCGGTGCTTTAAAGGGAGCTGTTACAATGTGTGTTGATGGGCACGTGAGTTCAACATCATCGAGCATTCTGAAGCTTCAGAGTGGCCAGCTACAAACAAGGGTTAGTCCGCAGTTTTAGATCTCCGTCTGCCGCGAGGAGAAACTAGTCGGGGCTTCAGAATCGGAGGGGTTGGGAAGCATTAAGCGTGCCCTGAAGGATGTCGAGCAAGAACACCGGAGCTCTAGGTGAGGTTCTGTCTGGCATTGCATCGGCGTATGGTTGTGTAACTAAGACTCCGCCTCAGCCGGTCAAATGAAGGGACTTCGTCTCAGCAGTCCGAAAAGGTATGAGAGTATACTGCGCGATGATGACCATAATGCTTTGCAAACTCACACTAGGTTACAAGTTTGGCCTTAGAACGCTCATCGTCTGATATTATGCATGAGAAGATTGACTTGAGACATAAGACAAAGGAAAAGATGCTGAATGAGGAGAAAGCACAAAGGGAAATGAAAGTAATGAACAAGCAAAAGCAATCCCAGAAGTGGCAATCCAAACTACAGAAGAGTCCGTTCAGAGTAGACCTACTGGCAGAACAAGAAAGGATAGATGAGGTAAGATATCTACGCTATCTCTGAATATATAAACGTCATCTGAGGGTCAAAGGGTGTAGGAGCATCGGATGAGGCTTAGAGAAGAATCAAGACGCCAGAAAGTAGTTCAGCAAAGAAAGGAAAAGGTCAAAAACGACATAATTTTGCAGGTATGTGAGCTTTGTATACAGTGTATGCAGTGGGAGGCAAGTGTCAAGGGACTGTGCTAAACTAGAACTCCTAAAATTTATCAGGCACTTCAGCAAGAGGCAGATCTGGAAACCCTACGCAAAGAAAAGAGGGCTATTCAAATGGAAGAGAAGCGTTTAAAGGCCCTGTATGATCTTGAAAAGACAAATGCCCACAGAAAGCAGGATATGCTGGTAGAGTTTGTTGCTTGGCGGTTGGTGCTGACCAGCGGGCTTTAACGCGTTTTGCCTCCGCCCCTCTAGGCTGCACAAAGAGCTGAGAGGCAAAGAAAACAAGACAAGGAGGAGTACCGGCGGACACAGGTGAGCGTTCTACCATATACCTTATTATTGACAAGTGCTTCACGTTTGACACTTCGGGTGGTATTCTCTTCTGCCGATCTGACCTCAAGAATCGTGAGCTGCTTGAGAAAGAGCGTCAAATGTACACGGAGTTTCTGGCGGAGAAGCTCAACATCCCTTCACCGAATAACAAGCCTCCTCCGACCGACGCCTAGTATTTATTCCCACTATTGCTAATGTATGATGGCAGCCGCCCGTGTGCCCATATAGTAAAATAATAAGTATCAATTCAAATCTTATCTCTACTCCCATTATGTAGAACCCTGTCACGTCTTCCCATGGCAATCGGGAGATGCGTTAAGAGAGCTGGATTGGATGGAAGAGGTGAGAGCTCCACAGTCCAACCAACAACACCTTCATAGATAGGCCTTTATGGTCTTCATAGGCCTTTATTATGGTCCCCCATCATCAACAATAATCTCAACAAGAACCGAAATCAGAGCATCGGGATATCAATATTTTGCCAGACTGGTTAATCCCTTTAAGGTTATCAATAGGTTTCCTACGTTAGCGGACTCCTTCTGCAGTAGTACGTCCACAGCTTAAGCTCTACACTTTGAGGGCGCCCTTTGTGAGTGCAGTAGTAATACGTCTCATACAGCCTCATTTTGTCAATCTTCGCATCATCGCCTCACACAGCGAAAATCCAAAGCTTCTTTGCCGTCGAATCCTTGCCACCAACAGACAGACAAGCAAGCTGCACCTTCTGATGAAGCTCTACGTTCTCTCTCACTTTGGAGCCTTGAGCTGCTGATTCGTGTGCTCTACGAAGTAAATACAAGGCTGGAGAGCATTGAACGGTTCCAGCTGTCATAACGCCAGGCAAAGGAAGCATGCAGGCTCCCGTGGTAGTACTAAGTAAGCCTGTTGTTATATAGTCTCCTAGTGACTCAAACTTCCGCTACTGCTTAAAACTGACCGACTTTGTCCCTGTTCTGTCAGATGCAAAGACCAGGAGGGAAACAGGGCGCACAGCGCAGCTTGGTAACATTGCCGCAGCTAAGGTAAGCTAGACCTGCTGTCTTTTTCTTGCAGGAGCTTCAGTTAAAGGAAGTTCTGGCAGGCTGTCTCGGATATCATCCGAACGACCCTAGGCCCGCGGTCAATGTTGAAGATGCTGTTGGACCCTATGGGCGGAGTAGTAATGACGAATGACGGTCACGCTATTCTTCGTGAGATTGATATTGCACATCCAGCGGGAAAGAGCATGATAGAGCTGAGTAGGGCCCAGGACGAGGAAGTGGGAGACGGGACCACATCTGTGATCATTCTTGGTAAGTGGCGGCTTTGATGATGATTCATTAGCGGAAATTCTGACCATTGTGTACAACTACGCAGCTGGCGAGCTTCTGGTGCTCGCTGAGCCATTATTGCATAGAAATATGCATCCCACAGTCATTGTCCGAGGATATAACAAGGCGTTGCAGCATGCGATAGAGGTGCGTGCTTAGTCATGGACCTCTAAGGGGAATTCTAGAACTAGACCAACTCAGTTCTCTCTTGATCTCCACCCCTTCCTCCGCTTCTAACCTTCCGCCTCTTGCTACTGAAGGTGATGAAAAAGCTGGCCAAGCCTGTAGACATTGAGGACCCAGAGCAGATGCGCAAAATCATTTCCTCTTCGATCGGCACAAAGTTTAGCTCCAGATGGGGCAACCTGATGTGCGACCTCGCATTCCAGGCAGTCCGCAGGGTAGCCAGAGACCTCCAGGGGGGACGCAAGGAGGTGGACATCAAGCGCTATGCGAAAGTTGAAAAGGTGCCCTCTCCGTTCAGCAGATGTAGATATCCTTGGCCTCTTACCACTTTCCATTCTGCGATCCGTCAGATCCCAGGCGGCGAATTGGAAGATTGCCGTGTGATCGATGGCGTCATGTTCAACAAGGATATTACCCATCCTAAGATGAGACGGTAAGCAAAGAGCTCAATGCCCGAAGGTTGGCCTGATAACAACGTGGGTAGGGCCAAAGGAAAGCTTGGAGATGCTACGGACTAAAAGAGCGCGGAACGGAATGCCAAAAGATATAGTGTGAAGCAGAGGGACTGACCTCTGCTCTTTCTTTCTCTTATGTAGGCGTATTGAGAACCCTCGTGTACTGCTCCTAGATTGCCCTCTGGAGTATAAGAAGACAGAGACCCAGGCCAACCTAGAGATGACGAAGGAAGAGGACTTCAACACTATTCTACGAATGGAGGAAGAGTACATTGAGAAGATGTGCGCGGAGATCGTTGCTTTCAAGCCTGATATTGTCATCACAGAGAAAGGCATTTCAGGTGAGGTCAAGCTCATAGACCTTGTTTCTAGTTCCTTGTTGGCTAACGTTCTGCTCTTTATGTCTAGACCTGGCTCAGCATTATTTCGTTAAGGCCAATATCACTGCCCTTCGCCGTCTACGTAAGACTGATAACAACCGTGTTGCTCGTGCTGTTGGCGCCACTATCGTCAACAGAACGGATGAGATTCAGGAGTCAGATATAGGGACTGGATGTGGCCTCTTCGAGGTATGTATTGTCGGGGTGACCTCTCGCTCTCTTATAACTTTTATAGAAAAAGTAGTTGCGCTGCTGGCCTAAATCTCTCAGAACCTGCAGTAATCTCTTCCCGAGATTTCTCCTATCCTTACAGAATTTATGTCCTTCTCGTCTCTTGGACCTTAGTCTCTCCCTTATTCTGGTCTTGTGTACAGGTTCGTAAGATTGGAGACGAATATTTTGCTTTCTTTGAGAAGTGCAAGGACCCCAAGGCATGCACCATCCTCCTCAGAGGAGGGAGCAAGGACGTCCTTAATGAAGTTGAGAGAAACCTGCAAGATGCCATGCTGGTGGCGAGGAACGTGGTCTTCGAGCCTTTGCTCCTACCTGGCGGTGAGTCCCGTGCCGCTACCGTGGCAGCATTCCTTGCCATTCTCTGTTACCTCTTCCATCCTCCCACTATACTTTCATGGGCAGCTTGGCGCGTTAGGTCATAGTTGGCTTTAACCTCCATAGTCATTTGTTACTCGCATGCCCGCGGTAGGCGATGTCCTTTAATTGTCGCTCTATTGTTCTCAATATACTCTCTATCATTCAGACCTGGCTAGTAGATTGTCTACTTTTGCGAACTTGGTCACCTGGCCACGGTCTAGGGTGCTAAGTCTTCGTTGCTCTCTTTCGCTCTAGGTGGGGCCACCGAAATGAGCGTTGCTGCTGCCATCTCGACGGCAGCGCAGAGCGTTGAAGGCGTGGAGCAATGGCCATTCCGGGCTATTGGACAGGTACGACAGGGGGTGAAGCTGAAGAACGCTCAACAATCATGAAAGGAGCGTATTCGACACAAGGCGTGATAAGAAAAAACAGAGAGGGAGTGGTACTTCACTTTGCAGCACATATACCAACAGTTGGATAGACACAGAAGCACACGTATAGACGAAGAGCAGGCCTTCATAAACATGGGGCCAACCGAAAGCATCATAAGTGACTCTCATTTAAACTGACACGCATTCTCTAGGCTCTGGAAGTCATTCCAAGGACATTGTGTGAGAACTGTGGGGCTGATACTGTGCGGATTATGACACAGCTCAGGGTAGGACTGACCTTCAGAGGAGTCTCTTGCTTAAATCTCTCAGCCTTTCCTTTTGCCAAGTTATACCTTCCGGATATCTGACACCATGCTTTCCTGTTCTATTCTCTCTTACTCTATAACGTCCTTGTATGTAGAAAATCTTCCTCATATCTCCATAACATGATTTGCATATCTCCATGACGTGATCGGCGTTATCTCCCTCTTGTTGCCTGTGGTCTTCCAGCAACTTAATAGCTCTGAGTTTCTCACTAGCCTTCTCGTTACATCCACTCGTCTTGTCATTTGCCTCCTTAATTGCAGGCCAAGCATGCAAACGGCGCCAATCCGACGTGGGGCATCGATGGAACCAAGGGTGTGCTAGCTGATATGAATGACCTGGGCATATGGGAGCCTTTTGTCGTTAAAAGCCAGACTATCAAGACCGCTATCGAGGTAAACTTAAGAGAAGTGCTACTCGATAGATTGAAAGGACCGATTAACCGGGAGACTACACTTAAGAGCGTCGAAGTGGCTGACATTTGTTGCTCTCTTTTCTCAAACTAGGCATCGTGCATGCTCCTTCGTATTGACGACATCGTGTCAGGAAGCGGTAAGAAGAAGGAACAGGGTCACTAGCTTTTGGTTAGCTAGAGCTTAGTGCCGTGCACGAGGCCTCTCAAAGGACACAAGGATGATCTAAAATGAATAAATTAGAGGCCTGCAGCGGTTATTCTACTCTTGGTAGCCCTGGAATCTCCTGCGGTCTAAACCGTTTTAATATCTCCTGGGGTTACGAACGCTTCCACCCCAAAAGAGTCAAACCGTGGCAGCGATAGAGAAGAAAAGCCTTCACTGATGTTTACCAGTGCTTGATAAGGCCTTTGGGCGTGAACACTCACACCCCCCCCATAGAAGGGCTTCTAGGTTTGCTGGAGCTGCGAATCTCGGCAGTTGAAGCGCTTCGGGATACGGTTGGCGAGGGATAGCTTACAGCCAGACGGTGTCGGCTTCTGTTCCTTGGCCCTCCACCCATCCTACAGCATGAACTGCCCCTGGACAAGGGCTTTAAAGGTCTCTAAAACCTTTCTCTGTAGCGAATCCTCTTCAGATGCTGGCACCAGCGCCTCAAACATACCTCCCGGTTTAAATTCTAGGAGTAGCTCCACAGTAATTGTGCTCAAGTCAGGGTAGGCGTGACAAATAGGGGGGAGAGATGGCAGGGACTGCAACAGGAAGTACCGCGGTCTGGATGTGGAGCGACAATCGCCACTAAGAAAAGAGGAGCAGGAGTATGGGTCAGCGCTTTCAGCTCTCTAGTCGTTGGCCCTCATTTCCTCTCCAGATGTCATCTTCCGATATTGAATATGACTGGCATTGTCCCAGTCAGACATATCATTGGACGATCCCTTGGCCCGCCTTTTAGTTCTCTCGGCGTAACCCCTTCACTAGCCCCTTTCAGCATCGGCTATACCTGAGAACTTCGGTGCAATAAGTTCGCAGAATCCGAATAACAGCCTTTGCGTGCTTCTTGAACGTAGCCTCCGGATATCTGGTGACAAACTCCGCAATGAAGGTCAACTGAAAGAGAAGTTGTTCCTCCCTACATAGACGAATGAAGGAGCAGACGAGGGTCACCTGAGATTCCTGTCCCACAAGTGTAAGGACAAGGTGAAAGATGAAAGAGAGAGACCAGAGCTAAGGCAGGTCTAGTGACAAAGCTACTGCTGACCAAGCTTTTTCAAAGAGGCGAACAGTCACAAAAGAAAAGAAAGGCTTTGTCAGCGATGATCAGGATACACTGAATCCGCGTGAGTCGTGGAGCGGTCACAACCATAAGGCTGCTTACAAAAATAGAGTCAGATCAGGATTGCGATATAGTGCATATGCTCATGCTAGGCCATGAGAAGAGCAGGAAACCCGCAACAGGACATTTCTGTGTGGGCCAAAGGGAGGTGTTCCCAGATAACGAGGACCTACTCTAGTTCGGAGGGACCAAGAAGGAAGTCAGAAAGCAAAGGGCCAAGCCTCTGCAAGGTAGGGATTCCCCGCAGCAAGACTGGTAGCAGGCTTCGGTCATAACCCTGAGATTAGAAAGAGCGATTCTCAGCACACGTACAAACTAAAGTATACAAATGAGCTCTAACAGCAAACTTGGAGAAGAGGAGGGCAGACCAGAAGTCGCAAAATGTTGTGATCAGATTGAACCCCACGGAAGGCTTGGTAAGCCCTAGACAGAGGAGCGACAACTCCTACCTGGAAGTGGACTAGCTTCATCACGGTTGGGTTCTCTACAAAGAGCCGTCCCAAGAATCTGCAAACGACATCCCGAATGGCTTCTAACCGCAGCTCCTCCGACAGTAACTCCTCACCCTTCTGTAGTTCTTCTGTCGGGTCGGTCTCCGTCCTTCTTGGCCCTTCACAGAGCTCTATGAGACCATGGATGATCAGACTTTCCTGGAGCAATGGAAGTGAAGATGCCGGCGAAGCCTCTGCCGGATCCGCATTATTGCCCTGCCCACCCTCAGCAGCCTTATCAGTTGACGATTCCAGGGCTCTTGCCTACATATGCAGTGTAAATTAGTTGACACTATGGAAGTCTCGGGCAATTATCGAATGAAGTACTAAGAGGCACATCAAAGGCAATCTGTCTTGTCCTTGCCCTTCTTCTACCTCTGCTCCCTTACCAATCCCTGGTGCCAGTGTCTTGCCTCAAAAATGAAGAAATGCAGCACCGAGAGCAGTAGCTCCAATAGTCTCGGATTGCGAAGCACCACATGGGAGCAGCTGAGGAGTTGGCTAGGGTCCTACATAATGCCGCGATATTAGGTCGAAGAAAACGATGTTAGCTTAATCCTCCCTCTCCTCCGTCCTCAGTTTATGTCAAAATGTTCTGTCTTCGTGTTGGTTCTGTTTCATCTAACTTGAAGAATCTTTGATCTCCCGCTCTCAAAGCAGACACTGGGGACGTAATAGGCCAAAATAAGCAACTTGTCCCTCTCTCTCTCTCTCTTGCTAAAAAAGCGTTCCACACCTTTCTTCGTCGATGCCTCTAGCCTCTAACTACCAATCGCGCACGCTCTGATGACTCCCTGCTTTCCCCTTATCCGCTGACCGCCGGGCTTTCTTGAGCCTTACTTACCATAACAACTTCTCTGAAGGTTTTATCCTTCTCGAACGGCAATTGACATAGAGCACTTGCCAACCTTAGTCTCAAAACGGAGGGCGAGGGATGCAAAGGAATGACCCGCTTCCAAAGCATTTGTATTGCCTCAGCCAGGCCGCACAGCTCCTCCTCTCTATCCACTTCAAGAGCATCTGACAGAAATTCGAGCGCAATTTCCAGTACTTGGTTTGCCCGGAGTAATGGCGCATTGACTGCTTCCTTCAACACCAGAATCCTAGCCGTCCGATCGCGTGAGGAAACGGAGGTTGTAGTGAGAGAGAAAACTCTCGTCACTTTCTCTTTCCAATCGCTATTGGAATTACTCTGGACGATAACCTCCAAGAGAGTGCCAGCTGCTATTCTCTTCGAAGAAGTCGTCGCAGGTGTGACACCACAGCTAATAATGGACTCAAAATCCTGGAAAAGAGACGGACACGTTTCTGCAGCTAACTTGAAAATATGTTCCTCTAGACATGAGAATCTGTTTTTCTCAAGGAGAGGAGAACGAAGGCGCCGAAGAAGGAGATTGACAGGCAAAGAAAAGAGATCATAGGCCACAATCCCCTTCGATCCTGTTTGTGGAGGCAGCTTTAAAACGCCTATCAGTCCTGCGGCCTGACAATACTTAAGGACAAAGAGGACAACCAAAGAGCCTTGATATAACTCTTTCCGCCTTCTCTTGGACCTTTCTTGCGCGTCAGCGCAATAGCTCGTTCTAAAGCTCTCGTTCTCTTCATCTTCCATCATGATCAAAAGGGAAGAGAGAGAACTCACAATAGTCTTCACGCTGCCTTCAGGGATTGCATTCATAACAGGCTCCGCCTGATCATCAACAAGGAGCCAAAGCAAATAAGTTCATGAGGCAGACCACATCCAAGACCTTCAAGACTATGCAATAAGCTTCAATTGAACGGAAGGAAGGAACGGACTTCAAATGAGCAACACCTTCAGACAAAGGTGGAGCGGAGGAAGGAGACCATAAAGATAGCCTTTACCGGCTTAGCTTTCGCTCTAGCTGAGGCCTCCACTCCGCAAGCATCGGCATATAAAAGCAGTAGCTCCGGAACTAGAGGATGTGATGGTGGCGAGGAAGCTTGGAGCTGCCGCAAAATATAACCGCTGCAGTCAACCTGGGAATGCGAAAGGAGTGGCAAGTTTAGGGGAATGCACAGTCTTCCTGAGACATTTTAGTTCGGTGGATATAGATAAAGAAAGACACGAGCTGGAGGCAGGCAGCAAGAGATTATAACATAATCGATCCAGAGGGAGGGAGACAAATACGAGGTATCGTGCCTTATTCTTTACAAAAATCTTCTCCTTCAGGAGCAGATAGACCACGGTGACGGTTGCCTCTGCCTCTAGAATCTCGTCCTCCCCATCCAACTCGTGCTCTCCAAGCCTGCTGCTACCAGCCACGCCTGGAAGAGATGCCGCCTCTCTGACGATTACGCCTTCTGTGAATAGAGGCTTGTACAGAACATCCCCAACACGTTGAAGGGCTACAAACGAGGGGTACAATAAGAAGAGAAGGTGGTGCAACAGTGGCAAATGATCATTGAGGGACGGAACTTCTGGACAGGCATTGCTTCGGCTTAAGAGGACCGTGAAGCAGAGGAAAGAATAATATGGCAATCAGATGGAGGCTGAACCCATGACGTGATAGATGGGTTTACCCATTTTGGAAGAGGTTCCAGTTCAAGAGCAGAGACGCAGGTCGTTTAACGAAGCAGGATTCTTGTCAATCTATACCGTCAGGACTGAGGTGCTCCAGTCGAGCTTGGACAGCTGTTCCCAAAAGATTAAACACTAGAAGTAATTGCCCGTAATGAAAGTAGAGGGCCACCACCAGCATGCAGCCGCGAATGGAACCCGTGTTGAATAACGCTCTGAAAAACAGCAATGTTATAACTGGGCCGATAACTCCCCACTGACGATAATCCGTGCCGATAGACAACAGAAAGACTCGGACCAAAGCCGTAAGTAACATTGGTTCAACAGTAGCAGCTTCCAGGTCAGAGAGAGCAGGTGGTTCGGCTTCAATGACGAGGGAGAAAGAGAGTGTAGTCGTAGAAAGTCCCTAAGATAATTGCGATAGGCAACACTGGATGCTTGTAACTAACATACCTAAGGGTAGCATCCACGATTGAATAGTAAGTCATGTCCGGTGCATTGTTGGACTGCAACCTGCATGCCGTTGAGATTATTACCAGGGCGAAAGCCGTCTGGAATAGCGCGGTAGTAGGGCTTGAAAAAGAAGAAGAGGAAGTGGCGTTTCCTTTGAGCTTGCAAAGTTGCCCGACGATCTGGCAAATACTCTTCGCTTCAGCTTCAGTGCAGGTCTTCCCTAGGAGCCCGTAGAGTATTGCTAGAAACCTGAGCCTCCTCACTATGTCCCCAAGATTCCCGCTCGTCGTTTCCGCAGCTGAAAGAGATGACAAAAGCTTCTTCGAGAGGTCAACGTCACCCTTCTCCTCCTTGGTCTTAGAAGCCAGGCGAGAAAGGAGCCAATGAGCCGCCACTTTGTTATTTGAATCTCCCTTTGTTTGGACGTCCGCTAAAACTTCTTCCAAGAATGAAACTTCATCTCCCAGCACCTCTACCGTTATTTTGACTATTAGGTCGGGCAGCTGCTTCGTCCGCACCAGCATGGCTCTGAGGAATGAAGCAGAGTTGGGAGAGATCTTGGCTACGGTGAAGAAGAACTCAGTTCCTCGAGATCCCAGGAAATGGTACCCTGACAGTCTCTGACAGTGCTTAACCTCTTCTAACACCTTCTCCACTACCTCCGCTCGCTCTTGAGGACAATTTAGCAAGAGAGAGACAAGCAGACGATTGGAGTCATCCATGATAAAGCAGAGCTGCACGAGATGACGGAGAAACGAAGGCTCGCCCTTTGCAAAGTAGATTGCAGGGAGAAGGATTTGCAACTCTTCGAAGATGAAGGTCGTCAAGAGCGGGGACAGAGAGACTTCGCGGAGACTTTGTTTTAGGTCTGGCACCTCGCTTTCCTGGGATGAGATTATCTGTAAGAGCCGTTGTATCTCTGAAGTGACATTCTTGAGCTTTTCTATCGCTGAAAGGCTAGGAAAGACCTCTACAGAGTGCCAGGAGGCTGACAAGGGAACATTCGAGGGAGTATTGCCTTCTAGTATGGACCTGACAGCTGTCCTGGCCTCGAATGTAAGGTATTCTTGGACCTTGTTGACCTTGGAGGGACGTAATAGAAGGTGATTAGTCGAGGAAGAGGCGCAAAGATGAGGGTCGACATGCTAGGTGTTCATCGCAAACGAGCAAGAGCCAGAAGCTGCAAAGGGGAGAGAAGGAAGCGACCGCGGAAAGGCTTGCAGTCGGGAGTAATAATGTTAAGTAGGCCGTCGCTTGAAGGTGACAGAGTGCAAAGTGACATAAGCTACCTGAGGATGGCGGACGAGAAGGGCGTCCAAGCCTGCTGCCTGTTCAGCGAGGGAAGCATCCTCTTCCTCCTCGTCCATGTGGGCTTCATCTCGCAAAAGCATGAGCAGCACAAGATAGGGCAAGAACGGCTCCACGCGTTCTTCAGGACGAATCAGATGCCAGTCTCCTCTCAGTAGCTTGTCATAGACTCTGCCTACATCAGCATCAGTCTCAATTTGGTGCTCATCTTTCACCTCCTGCTGGGAGTTAAGCCGCGCCCGGATGCCCTGAGTACCCTTGGCGTCCATGATTCTGGAAGAAGGGTGATTGCGGATCTAATCGAATGTGCAGGTCACATCTTTCTGGGCTCACTAATGGCCCAGAGGCTTATTGCTCGTTGGTACCCATATGACCGGCGCATGTAGTTGACAGCTAGCAAAGCTTCAACTTTGAGGCAGGATGACGAGAGGCACAGTCCTTGACTCTCAGTTTGCCCATGCAACAAGCAGCAGCAATGGCTGATGACCTTGAAAAGTCTCTCTTAGTCCCAGCTCAAGAAGATTTTATGGCTCAGATAGATCATCGAGATGATTTTTTGTCGCGGCTGACCCTTTTAAAGAAGGGAAAATGCAAAGCCACTATAGGGTACTGCAGCTAGTGTCCCGATTGCACAGTGTATGCTCTGTGTATGATGAATATGGAGCTTCACAGCTTCACAGAGACTTGACCTCAGTTGCTTGAGCGAGCTTCACAAAGCCTCAGATGCTTTATTAGTCACATTCTTGAAGCTTCACCAAGACCAGACCTCGTTGCTTGAGCGAGCTTTACAAGCTCCACAGAGAATTGACCTCACTTGCTTGGGTGACATTCATGAGCTTATTCCACCTCAGTTGTCTGGTAGGCTGAAGTAGAAGAACAAGAGATGGAAGCTGTGAGGGAGGGACGCGGCCACCCTACTAGTGATGCTGCCCACGTTGAACGATATAGATGATATGGCCCTTTTCCGTGTACGCCCATACAAGGTGCTTATAGGAGACGGAATGAAACTTAATGCGGCTCTAAAAAAAGTCTACTATTCTTATAGGGATGTTGACAGTTGTTGGACCGTATAGGATAGCAATAACGATAGGAGTATCACAATCAAAGAGAGCGTTGTGCAGTAGTTCATTCAAACTCTACGATTGCCTCCACCTCCACAGGGACATTCAGAGGCAGGGCATTGGTTCCCACTGCCGAGCGGGCGTGCTTGCCCACTTCGCCAGAGAATACTTTGCCGAAGACATCTGAAGCACCGTTAATGACCTTAGGCTGGTCCTTGAACCCATCCACACAGTTCACAAAGCCGACAACCTTGACTACGCGCTTCACTCGGTCAAGGTCACCAAGCTCTCCTGGCGAAAGCGAAGTAAGGTCAATAGGAGTAAGGTTAGAGCCAAGCAGCAGACTGAATGCCAAGAGGACACAGTTCTAATACCTTTAAGGGTGGCTAGAATGCTTAGGGCACAGTACTGGGCAGCCTTGTACGCCTGCTCAGTGGAAACATCAGCGCCAACCTTGCCTGTGAGGATCTCACCACCAGCGGGTTGCGGCAGATGGCCAGCTGTGTCATAGTAGAAACAGTTAAGAGAACCAGAGACAAGCGACAACGAGAGCAACCTACCAGTGAATACCATTTTGCCGCTCTTGACGCAAGAAATATAGTTGCCCTGAGGCTTGGCTGGAACAGGCAGTTTGAAGCCTAGCTCCTCAATTTTCCTTACATAACGGTTGACAGCAGGATATGAGCATCCATGTCATTGGAAGATGACAAGGAGGAAGAAAAGCCTCTTACTTCTCAGTATGCACGCCTCTCGACTGAAGCTGGAAAGCCAGTGCTGGAGCGCTGCTCCGGCTGAACCCAAGCTGGGTCTGCAAGACGGCGCGTGTGCCTCTTAGAGCCATTCTTTTCTCTCCCGTGGCCTGTCGATTATATTGGCTCCGGTATCTATTCCCTTGGGCGGTGCTTGTAGTTATTGCCCCGCCTTACCGAGCCGTATACTGCTTTCTGACTGAGAGGAGGTCTTCACTTCCTTTAACTGCTCTATTGCCACCGGAGCTCTTCACTTCTCTTCTACTGACAGCTGGCGCCATCTCCTGGATCCCTTGAGGATGCACTTCCTCCCTCCTCATCAACTCTCATTTTTCACACTCAACACCATGCTTTTCACAATTTTTAACAATCTTGTCTTTCCGTTAGCTTATTTCACTCCCTCGAGTATAATTCACATGTCTGTGCTGAATCGATGGGGTGAGAATACTAAAGAGGTTCTGCAAGTAAATTCTCAAGGTGAGAATCCGCTGCAAATTATTGAAGTCAATTTTACAGATTTAGTTCTGTGACAGGGTTCAAAGAGGTTCTGACTTGCGCTGACAACATCGAGAAGACTGAAGAAGTGGCGATGAACCGCTTTGGATCGGCTTCGTAGAGCTGCAGAGTAGGAATCTCACCCGCAGCTCGTCACGACAGGGACAGGGCACATTCGAACAATAGCATTCTCCTACTACCGCCATCCACTGATGGAAGGACGAGAGCCGGAGGAAAGGAATACTGGGTGAAGGGTAAACAGACACCAGATTCAAACTATCTCATGCTTCTACGGGTGTGCACCGCCATTCCCTTCTAATGTCAATCCTCAAGATCGGCACGAGCTTAGGTACAATTTCACTCGTTACACGTCATAAGGCGCAAGGCAGCCGTTGGCCTCAATCGTTCGTACATGGAAGGGAAACAAATACCTATCCGTAGGCGGTGTCAGAAGCACCAGCTAAGTAGCTCAAAAAAAGGGTAGCTCTTCACTAATAAGATATCTGTAGCGCAGTAGCCCATAATCAGGGAGACCATTCCTGGACAACAATGGCCCTTTCAGAGCCGCTGCAACTGTGCTGTCAACTTAATCACTGATTAACGCACATCTCCTGCCCAACCTTGTCCAGACCTCTGTGTGTGGCGGCACGCTTGGACCAGTTTAAAGGGACTGCTTTACCACTGTCAGTGGTCATCTAGCGTTTGTGAGAGGGCTGCTGCTTTCCGCAACATCCTGATCACACAGCGCTCTTCTTAACCGCTATCTTTGCCTTAGGAGAAGGAATAATGCCTGCTCCACTATTCCATGAAGCTCCTGCCGCTAAGGAAGGATAATCCGCCTCAATTAGAGGCTCAATCCAATCTCCCGATATTAATCGGCTTCGATTGAAGTTACCATCATGTAGAGCTGGACTTTTCATGTGGCCAACATTTGCTTCGGAATGGTGATGTTGACCTTGATGATGGGTGATATTACGAGCATCTGTAGATAAGAATTCTGCTTCCAGCGGAGGTACCGCAGGGGTTGGCGATAGGGATGAAGGGCCAGCGACCGCGGCCGACCTGTTACTGGGTTCGAGAAAGCTGCCGTCAAGGATTGCGAGGTAGTTCCCTGGTAGAAATCGCGGGAGAACACGCCATCTGAAAGGAATCATCAGAACCACCAAAAGGGGAAAGATGACGCCTGCGGCCCCAGAGTGCTCTCCAACGACATAGGTTACCAGAACGAGGAAAGCTTGACAGAGCGTAAACTTGACAGTCACGTCGTAGGGTACTCCTTCTAAAAGCGTCCAGTGATCAGCCCTCAGCTCTTTCTCAACCAGGAGCAGTTTAAGTCTGTCTACCAAGCTGTTATCTCTAAAAGTTGAGAAGCCCAAGTAGAGAAAGAGCCCGACGAAGACGCCCTTCGGGATCGTGGCCGGCACTTGAATGAACCCCAGAGTGAGAAAAAATAGCGCTGCATGCAGTGTTGCCGCCAGTCTTGTTTCATGAACGTAGGTATACACTTCCTTTCTCTGTCCATTGGGCAAGTGAATGTATTTGATGTCGGCCAAGGCCCGAACGTGAAGCGGGGACTGTGGCAGTAGCCCATTAACCGCTGGAAGGCCCAGTAGCCCAGCTACGAGAACTAGAACCCCTTGAATCACGAGATCATAGTGATAGGAGGGGCCCTTCTTCAAGCCAAACTCATGCTGCTGTGTAAGAATAGCAGAGACGGAAGTATCAAAGAAGTAGAGCACCGCCATCAGCGCTCCGGGGACAATGGCCGCCATAATGGGACCGACGGCCACATCCCAGAAAGGGACAATCCAGCTTCGACCACCGGTTGGCTGCCAGTCATAGGTGGACGGTACGCTCAGCCTGACGATGTCCGCATCAGTAAACATTGGAATGTAGGAAAGTCCTGTCGCTGCTACCACGGCCAAGGTAACGCCGTAGCTGGCCAGTAGCTCCCTAAAGACGGGAGAGAAATATGGCCAAGTCCGAGCATCGTGCAGCGTCATCGTGACATACAACACAGCCACAGCCAGCAGCAATGACCCTAAAAGGTTAGAAAGAGACCCATCTTGAGAGATGTGTACCAGGCCTCGCACTGCTTCCGTCAGGTATGTCACAGCCACCAGCACCTCGAAGCCCTCAGCGGTAAACCGTGTAACAAACACCACCAGATCTGAGGCATTGGCCACGGCAAGAACAATCATGATAAGGCAGCACCAAAGGCACACCCAGAACATCCATGGTAGAAAGTCTATGTCAAACTGCTTGGCAAGCAAGTAGACGGTACCATAAAGAACCGTAGAGGGACCAGTGAGTCCTACGATCACCAGTGGTTGGCCAGCTAATACTGCATAAATGATGGAACAGATGCCCGTCGCCAACAGCGCCTCCACAACCCCAAGCTGACCCTCAGTCCTCTCTGCCATGGCTTCACCAAAGCTCATCCCTGGTGCTGCTTGTGCAAAGAACATCAGCAGACCGGCCGCCAAGACTCCAAAATAAAGACCGTCCTGCCAATCTGAGACGTACCAAGGTAGTCTCCTTTTGACGTCTTCACGAATCCCTGAGCCCCACCACGACAACCTTTTCCATGTAACACTTCTCACGGCGGCCATCGATTCACCTGATGGTCCTGGATGCACCTCATCACTATTTCCAGCTTCCGTTGACGACAAGTTAGGTTGTGCAAGAATTGGCTTCGACTCTAAGCCATCTTCCGCTGTTGCACCTCCATCGATCCTGGCGGTCGTTCCATGAGGTTTCGGGCTACGGTGTCGCATGTGGATACTAGACGTTGACGAAGGAGATGCTACGGCTGCTGCATTGCGGTAGGGGGACCTGACTTTGTCATAGGGACCACCTTCCTCTAGGTCATCTGGCTTGCCATCACGCGACGTCATGACACAAATGTGAAAGCCACCGCCTTAATTATCAGGGGCGAAATGGACTCCTACTACCGTGACTCGTCACCCACCACGCCCGCTTTGCGCCAGTAACGGACGGAAACTTAGGAGGCCAGGGCAAGCTAGACTGCTCGCTGCTAACGTTCTCTGGAGATTCGAGTGAATTTCCTCTCAATCTAAGCAGAACTGGAAGGTTCCTTGGGGCTTTACACTTGCTTGCTTCGATGCTTGTGGCCGTCGATTAGAAGGGATCAGCCCTTTACTATGCGAAGAATGCCGTTGCAGACTTCTATCACCCGCTATCTATAAGGTCTGAGAGCCAGAAACAGGAGGTAATGCTCTGCTTCTTCCGCTTTAGGCTCCCTGTAGAATGGTCACGATGTAGATGTTCTTCGCCTTTCAAGCTCCCCTAACAATAGGTACTCTGTTCTCTTCAGTCTTCAGCTCCGTGGTGGCGGCGAGCGATGACGAGCGAACACGGGTGAGGGATCGATAGCTTCCTTCCTAGGCACGAACACCAATTATCCAATCATAAACCCTCCCTTTTACCTCCACTTGCCGTTACCCAACATTTCCATCATCTGTAAGATGCGTCCATCATAGAAGCTCCATTGTCTTCCACTTGCTCAAGAACCTGCCTCACCAGGCATGTCAGCCAAGCTGCTTCTCGTTCAGATGGTCTCATTGCTCATACAACGTCCTAGTGTCGTCGACGCCCTTCCCGGGGCTAGGAAGATTGACCGTAATAAAGGCCTGTAAGCAGCTCCACGGCTGAGCGTTGAACCGATCTCTGGGGCGAAGGTCCGCTAGTAGTGGGTACCACCGTAGGAGGATCCATGCACCCAGATAAAGGTCCCGATTAGGGTCCCAAGCTATTACGGGGATCTCCTCCTAATAACCGGGTTCTTCAGTTATAAGGAGCTACCTTGGCTCGGCAATATCGCTTCCGGACGAGCTATCCCGACAAGGCTCAAAATGGAGTCAGTCGCGGAGAAAGAGCAAGTGCTAGCATCCATTGACATTCTGCGGGAGTGTCTGAGGAAGGGTAAAGTTGTTCTCACTTTCCACTTTAGCTTGTGCTCCAATTGGTATGTCTCATTGCCCGCGTTAGGCATCTTGGAGCAGGAGGCCTTTGATGCTGAGCTAGGAGTCCAAATGGAACGTTTAGAAAAGCTCTCTGTCAGCAAGGATAATGCTAGCTCGCCAAGCGAGCTTCATGACGTCAAAGCTGATGGAGGTAAAGAATGCTTGCCATATCCTTTAAGTAGATGTGGAGCTGAGACCTTACATCCCCAGCCGTGGACTCATTGGCTGACCTGATTGCTGGAGTGTCTCTGAAAGAGCGAAAGCCTCTGCCAATCAAAGTCCCTGAGGTGGAAAAGGGAGTGAGAGAGCGAACCCAGGTACTTGTAGAGCAGCTGAAAGAAGAGATCCCGAGCACGTGCTCTACATCCACCAGTGATACCGACGGTAAGGCGGTCTGCCTGACGAACTGTGAGGAGTCCGACTTACCGATTCTTATACATGCAGAAAAGTTACCAATAAAAGCCTCCAAGCAACCTACCCGGATTGGTACCAGGACGCTGCGGGACTATCAGGTGAGTAGGCGTAGAGCTATGCCACATAGTTGGAAAGCAAAGCACGATAGAGACTAAGAACACCTCCTATAGGTTGAACTGGTGAACAATATCAAGAGTCACGCTAACGCGGGAGATAACAGACTCCTGCTGTATCTTCCGACAGGAGGAGGCAAAACACTTGTCGCCGTCGCTGTGATGCACGACTATTGGAAGGAGGTTAGCCAAACATTTGCTCACAGGAGGCCTCGTCTAGAATAGTGGCTTACACGTTCCTATCATGCATGTAGGGAAGACGCTCTCTCTTCGTCGTCAATAAGAATGAACTGATTTCTCAGGTACGTTAAGACTTGGTTGGTGTCTTCCTCTTCTCCCGCGCACTGCTCTCAAGTCTCCATTTCTTCTTTCTTGGTCTGGTTATCCCTGGGCATCTTTTGAGTCCAGAGTTTCGTAACGAGTCTTCTTCTTCGTTCTTCATCGCTCAAAGTTAAGTTCTCTCCTCGAAAGATTAAGAACGTACCGGTAACTTGCCAAATGACAGACAGCTGAGGCCCTGCGGTCTTGTGGTTTGGAGGGAGAGTTTGGCTTCATTAAAAGCGGCTATCACGGTAGGTGCCCGTTCTGTGCCCTCCTGTGGCCGATACCAGAGGGATATGCTACTGGCGTCGTTATTACTGCGCAACTCATACTTCCCGCTTTCCTCTGGCTGATGTCTCCTAGCTGACCCGTCGAAGCCTATACAAATTGCCTCCATACAAACCCTCAGACAGCCCAACCGGAAGGCTCCTAAAGCGGAACTAATCGTGCTTGACGAGGTAAAGAGCGTGAACAGACACATTTCCGTTTGCAAAAGAGAGTCGAGAAGCCCAAGTCAGCTTAGAAAGTGACCCACTAACCCCACTGTTGTTCAAGGCCCACCGAGCGGTCAGCAGCTCCTACTTGACTCTTTTAGAGAACTATGATGTAAGTTTCTCGTACGGGGTAGAGCTCTTCCCGCGATGAAGTAACCGTCTTGTCTAAAATGACCCTTCCTCTTTCTCTCTGGTGTTGGCTTTGCAGAAAGCAGTAATCTTGGGGCTTACAGCTACCCCGTTTCGACTAAAAAAGAGTGAAAGCTTAGGACAAGTTTTCAAGGTCTTACACTTCTCAGATCCATAATAACTGGACAAAGCTTACAAGTCCGCATCCTCTCCCTGTCTGCTGCAGACCTACATTCCTGGACCATCGATCACGCACTTAGTGCGAGACGGTGTGCTGGTCCCACCCGTCGTCTATGGATTCGAAAAGGTTAGATTTGTCAGAAACCTTTCCCTCACAAACTACTTCTACCTGTTAAAGAGAGTCGTCCTCAGGCTCCTTCTAATACCTCTTGCTTGCCTTACGTCAGAAGTAAGAGTCCCTAGGCAAACATTCTAGATCTTCCTCAGTCTTGATTATTCAGATTCTTTCACGCGCCACCCCGTGGCTGAAGATCTGTCTTATCGATTCTTAACCTTGTGCAGAAAGCGGTCACCTTCGCGAAGCGGACTAGTCAGTTAGATTATCGAGAGAGCGACATGGCCAAGATGAATACAGGCAAGCAAAGCGAAGCAAAAAAAGTTCCATCTCTCTTCTGCCACCTGAAGAATTAATCAACCTAACCTTGGTCCTTTGGTTTACGATCACTCTACCTGTGGGGGCTTACTCAGATCGGATGGCTCAAGAGATCTTTGACGAGTGGCAGCGGGTGTGCTCGTCTCGGTCTACTATTGCATTCTGCGTCAATGTTGACCATGCCAGGAGGGTTGCAGAGAAGTTCAAGGCAAGTGGCCCGTATGCGCTAGTCGGCAATTCTAAGGCTCTCTTCTAAAGCCAATTCCTTTAATTGTTGTTACTCTGGCTTTGGTTCGTTGTACTAGTGAAGTGCCTTCTTATCACCTTTTGACTAACCCGTCCCGGTCCAATTGTAGGCCAACGGCATCCAGGCTACGCACGTCCATGGGGGCATGACCGGGGTTGAGAGGGCTGAGGTTTATAAAAAGTTTCAGAAGCGTCAAATCTCCGTTATTGCCTCCGTTGACGTACTCTCTGAGGTAACGTGAAGCAATAAGTGTGTCTTGAGTAGACGTGCTGCAGTCGCTCCGCTAATTTCTCCAGGAGGTGTCCATTGATTCTTAGCTTCTGGGGATCTTCTAGGTTGTGATCTCTGGTTGAGCTTCACGATTTGGCTCAAACGTTGCTCTGGATAAACATCAGTCCAACATCTAAATTCTTTGGAGCTTCCCTCTGCTCACTGCCCTTTGTTTCGCTCATGGTTGAACGGCTAGGGTTTCGATGAGCCAAAGGTTGAGGCCCTTTTGCTTCTTCGCCCGACGATGTCAAAGGTGAGGCTAGGGATTGGATTAGTGGGGTTGCACCTGATCATTAGATTTGAACATTGGATATGCCAGGCGCTCTTTATCCAGCAGGTTGGAAGAGGGTTGAGGTGCTCTCCCGGGAAAAAGGACTGCATTATCCTTGATCAAGCTGGCAATACCTGGTATGAAGTTGGACTGCTTGG
>FLMG01002354.1:0-16722 GCA_900088475.1 Hyphochytrium catenoides | reverse complement strand
TCAGCCAGATAGAGAGAGAGCTTCTCTAGAGGATGAAAGATGAGCTCAATTGGATAGAGCACAAGGACAGAGCAAATATTATAAAAAGCATGCACCGACGCTGTTGCCATGGACCGCTCAAACTTCTCGTTGTCCTTATAATGCCCAAACGCCACCAGTAGAGCAGACACCGTTGTTCCGACATTAGCGCCCATCATCAACGGGACTGCCTCTTCGATACTCAAAGCGTTAGCCCCCACCAACGCAACCGTCAACGATGTCACCGTTCCTGAGCTATGGAGGAGTGCTGTCACAGCTGTGCCAATCATAAGACCTGCCAAGGGATTAGACGCAAAGTCAAAGGTGGAGCGAGCAGAGCAGCCAAGCAGCAGGATGAATGAGTCTCCAATCCACCTGATGGCTACAAGGAAGAAGTAGAGAGAGAGGAGAGAGGCAAAGACAAAGAGGAGAAACCAAAGAATCTTGATAGCCCATTTTCTTCGAGCCTCCCTCTTCTCTTCAGGAGTCTTTCCTGGCGCCAAGTCCTTCACTACGGATGTCTTGTCAGCAAAGTAATAGCTAACAGGCTCTCCGCTTGCCTCTGAATCAAGAAATGAAGACTCATTGCGCATTCCAGATTCCGCAAAGTCATGATCGAGGTCCGCAACATCTGGTACTTCTTTTGCACTGGCGGCAGAGGTGGAATCAGAGAAGTACCACTCTTCCTCCGCCCCTGAGGGAGAGGTGGAAGCCATATAGCTCCGGTATGTCGCATCATCCATTGTTCTTCCTCTTATAATAGCGTAGCCTTTTGCGGGTAGCGCATATATGTGCTAGAGAGCACAATTGCCAAGATGACGAAGATGGAAGCTGTGAGAAGAGGAAAGATATATCTTTGCAAGCTCAGACGAGTAAAAAACTTATGGAGAGCTAGAGAACTGAGAACAGAAGCAGCAACAGTGAGAGATGCTGAGATGCTGTGGATCCTGAAGGTTGGCTATGGAGCCTTCAGTTCAAAGAATCTGCGGCGGGACTTTCTTCCGTCCAATGCTGCCGTCGCCCTCTTCCCTTCTTTCTCGGAAGGTTATGTTCCCTCCCTGCCAGCCGGCCATTGGGCGACTGCGACCAGAACTGTGGGGCCCTCCTTTCAAGTTCAAGGCAGTAAGGCGGAGAGCGAGAGACATGCTTAGAGAGGGTAAAGCACTATGAGTGAGAAAGACAGAGGGGGCGACCGGTGCTATTCCCAAGCCTTCAGAGGACACGCGAACGGCAGGAGACTATGAATAATGTTAGATTTTCTTAGTACCAAATAGAGTGGAGGCGAAGAGACAGTTAGACTCCTCACCGTTCACCATTTTTCTCTCTCTCTCGTTCTCTCTTTCTCGATCTGTCTACAGATCTGCCTTCCCTTGTTCTGTCTAGTTACCAGCAATGCGATGCCTCTCTCTCCCTCTCTGTCTCACCCCAGTTTTAACAGCCCCACAGCGCAGTGGAGATGGAAAGGTGTGCAAGAGATTCTCTCTCTTCCTCTCTTCCACTTCGGTTTCTCTTGACACTATCTCTGTATCTCTTTGCAGGGTCTCCATCCATCTCTCCTCCCTCAACTCTGACTTTCTCTCCTATTGAGGTGGCTCTAGCTCCAGGCTTGCTAACTCTGTCTCTCATTTAAACTACTCTGTCTCATCTGCCCTTGCTCTTTCTTGGCGAGCATTCACCCCAGCCATTAGCAGGAAAGGAAAAGAGACAGAGAGATGGAGGGAGACCAAGCGTCACGAGACAGAGCGCCGTCCAAAGAAAAGTCGATAAATACGAGATAGGGCGATATGGAGTTATAGGTATATATCCGGAGAGACAGAGAAAGGAAAGAGGGAGAACGAGTGCGGGAGAGGCAAGTTCGATGGCTGGCGCAAGAAATCGGCCATCATCATGGAGGTTACGGAAACCCGTTCGGTCACAGCTTGGCCTTCCTTGTTCATACATTCCTGTATCTCGTGATGCTCTTCTGATATCTCTCCTATCCAATCAATTATAATTATCATCAGGATAACAACCAGCTCTGTCTGGTACTGAGCTTCACACTGTCTAACCACTCCTTGCACTTCGTATCTTGTATGACTTCAACAAAGGGAACCCGCGGAAAGATGATCACACAGGAAGAATATTTAGTTATCTATTATAAATCACATGTCTGGTCTAGGGCACGATAATGCCCATCTTCCCCGCCCACCCATCCTGGCCGTCATCTGGTCTGGATGGAGGCCAAGCTCGGTCTGCAGATTGAGATCAGAAGCTCCAGTGTGAAGCTCTGCAATGTCCCAGATCTTAGCCAGAAGACTCGTGCAGCCCTGTATCTGCTAGCCTTTGGTCAAAACGTTAAGGAACTGGTCTTTAGATCTGTGATTTTATTTATTATCGGGGAGAAATGGTATGGAACAGGCTTCGGTTGCCAAACATGGCTGTCACTCTCATCCGGAAGACTGCTAACACAAAGTACAAGGAGAATGAGCTTGTCTTCCGCGTAGATCCAAAGTATAACAAGAAGGACATCAAGGAGTATCTGACAAAGCTCTACGGCCTTGATATTCTCAGGATTAACACCCAGAACTACGACGGTGAGTACGACCATAGAATAGCTAGGGTTTCTGCAGATGAGCCCTCCAGCTGGCTACACGAGAAGCTGGCAGAAGAGGGGCTATCGCTTAGACCGCGAAGGAAAGGAGATAGAGTGAAAGCAAGCAGGAAGATTGAGATGGCACCAATAGCACTTTTGTGCCTTATGCTCCCTCACCGGATTCCTACCTTTTTCAGGCAAAGTGAAACGAGCTGAATATGGACACCGGATATATAAGGAAAAGGCGTACAAAAAGGCCGTAGTGACCGTCAAACTTCCTCAGAAAGAAGCACAGTGACCCTAAGACTTTCAACCCTCAACCCTTTGCTACTTGTGCATTCCTGTACAAGTCTGGATCACCAGTCGCTGGATGGCCGCAGAAAGGAAGCCCCTCTCGAACTCTACTCATTGTATTTAGAGGCTGTCGTTGACACATCAGAAACTGCAGAGTTATTCAACGATAGTCTAAAAATCCGCTTCCAACGTTCTGGCTCTTAGGTCATCAGACTTCTTTCTTGGATTGCTGGAGCCTTTAGATTAGTTCTGGACTCTCTCGACTCTCCGACTGTTTGCTACGCATGGGTTCCTCATACTGAAGAATTGAGAAGCTGAAGGATGTCGGAGACAACGACAGATAGTCGTCAATAAAGAGTGAGTTCTTAAGCAATAACAGCCGGCATGGTCAAAGAAGACCATGGGTGCTCTTATTCCCCAGGTTGAGTAGCGTTGACGCTGGCCCCAGAGGGTTAATGACTGTTGAGGCCGCTCCCATGTTTGTCAAGGTCGCCGAACAGGTGTGCATATCTCTGCCGGAGCTCTGTCAGAGCTTCTTGGTTCTCGGGGGAGGTATATCTCTGGTTCAGAGCTCTGTACTTCTTCATCTGAATGACGCCAATCATCTCTCGAACCATATACCGGCCATCCTTGATAGCCTTCTTCAGCTCCACCTCGTCCCTTATCTCTTTTTTCTTGAAAAATTCTTGCTTGACTTTATCTCGTATAGCGCTCCAGCCTAAGGGATAGTCGCGACCCACATGCACGAAGCGCCTGTATAAATCACGAACTAAAGGATGCATCCTTTCTATGAGCTTCCGAAAAGGAAAACACTGCTTGTCTCCCCAACTAGCTTTGCATAGCCGTATAAACCGTCGTTACAAGCGCAAGTCACCGCTCTGCTGAAGAGATAGAGCAAGCTCAGTGATATGTAAAGCACCTGGTACGGAATGGCAGAGGCAAGAAAGAGGGAATAGACTTTTTCGCATCCAATGATGACGGCTTGGCTCGAGCCCCTTGCCCTAGAAAGCCCTAGTTTGCACAACCAACTCCAGTACCAGAGTAACTTCAGAGTACGGCTTGCCGCGACGCACCGTCTCAAGGGCTTCCGATCTCCGGTTAAGGTTGTGCTTCCACGAGGGCAGGCGGATGAATAGGGCCTGCCAAACTCTGGCCGTTGACTCCTCTCTTCCTTCTGTGTCAGACACTTTACTACTTGGTGCCAAAGTGCGCAAACTGTAAGAAGAAGAGATCTTTGTCATTTCTTATAAACTACACTGCACTCCTGGTAGCTACCACATACATTTCTGTTATCTACCGCACTCCCTTCAACGTTTGTGAGGTGGTAAACCGCGTGGTTCTCACAGTCCCAAACAAGTGGGTATCTACCAGCGGTCCTGGTATCTACCGTCCCCGGTAACGCCCATGACGTGAAGAGATGTCCGTAGCTGAGAGTTTGCCGCCACCTCTTGCCCGGCGGCTCGCTCCCGCCTCTGACGCGCCTGTCTGTCCGTCTTCTCTCTCTCTCTCTTTGGCCGGGTATCCTTTAGCATTAGCCCGTCTGCAAGTTCCTCATCCTGTCCCAGTAACCCTCGCTCTCGTACCCCATTAAAGCAGCTATTCTCAGCCTTGTCGTTGTAAACCCTTCACGTCCTGAGACGACGTGCCCTTCTTTGGAGTCCAATCAGAACTGACGCTCTACGTCCAATGTCCTGCTTCGGCTAGCGATGCGATCTAGCAACGGCTGAACGGCCCAGCTAGAGCGTGCAAAAAATCAAGCTCTCATAAGAGAGAGGCGTGAGAACAGATAATCTTGGAAAAGTATAAATGTCCTAGCCAGAGCTGCCAACAAAGCAACCGAATAGCTTCTCCGTTCAATTCTCATCTTATCCTGCTCCTATAAACATGAGGCGGAATGCCTTCATCTCATCTCCCTCATCTCTAGCACCAGCGAACCGAAGTAGCGAGTCAGCCAAAGAACTACAGGCAGGCCTGTGTGAGGAGAATGGAGAGCAACCGGCGGTAAATACTCCTACCAGCGACTGGAAACGGTCTATCTACCAGAGTCGGTATCCAACAAGAGTTCTCCCTAGCGAGATCTTCAAGCCCCTCTCCCTTCCTTCTTCTTCCAGTTACTCGCGCTCCCCATCGTCTTCGTCGCCTAGCCGAACGCGTAGACGGTCGTCATCCTCAAAAACAGTAGCGGGCTCCCCGCATCGCCAGTGCGCGGACTGCGGATATTTTCACATTCATCGCCTTGTCTACTCCCCAGAAGACGAGGAGCATGAGGTGTGTTTCATTACTTTTAGCCTGTCTTCACTAGTATCTTATGCCTACAGTCTCAGGCTGGTCTTTGACCTATAGAAGGCTTCTATGACCGCTTTGCCAGGGTAATGATTGCCCTTTATGTCAGTACTTCTCTTAAGCACTTGCACTAATCTATCTTTAGAGCCCATTGTTGAGACCTAGGTTAAATTCTCGCTCTAGATGCCCATGCTGCTCATGCGCTCTCTCCCTTCTCAGCACCGTCTTACCCTACATTGACACATTTCTTGACACTAGCAGTTTCCGATTGCAAAAGTATCCTTAACCGCTGATTTCTTCACCAGCCTTTTGGTTCCGCAGACTATCACTGCGCTCTTGTTCAGCAGTTCAATGAAGATCCAGCGTTGGCGGTAGACTTCCTCTTGCGTTCAGGTACAACCGTCTTCAGTTTCCTTTTTCGTCGTTCTCTCCTCCCATCTCTCCGATTTAATTAACTGAGCCGTCTTGAGAGCTAATGCTTCCCCAGCTCTTTTTCAAGAGTCTCTGTTTCAAAGTCCTCAAGGGTACTGGGCAGTTCTTACATTGGGTCCTGCCCGGATGGTTTTCAATTTTTGATTCCTACAATAGATTCTCATCGAGTTGCGATTCTTCTTCCGAGCAAGGAGGGTTGGTTGATCATAACTCTTAATGACAGAGCTAGCGCGCAGCGCATTAGGCATCGCACAGTTTCTTCGAAGGGCCAGAGGGTTGGACCGACGGAGGGTACGTCTTCGTGACTCTGTTGAATTTCCTGAATACGGCCCTCGGGGCAAAAATCAATCGCTCAAGTGCCTCTCTACGCCTTGGTTCTGACTTTCCATCTTTTGCTGACCGCTGACCTATCACATGTTCCGCTTTCCAGATAGGAGAGCTCCTTTCCAGTCCTGATCCACTTCATATAAGCATTTTGCGTTCCTACGCTAAATGTAGGTCGTAACCCTGCTTAGATCTCAGACGACTTCTGTGGCCGTACCCTTCCCGTAGAGCTTCTAGTCCCTAATCTGTCCGTCCCTCGCTTGTCCTCATTATTTGACAAGCGGCGGTTTGCTTTTGACGCCTCTGCTCGTACGTCTGTGCATGGCTCATAAGATCCTTCTCACTCTCCCTAGCCTTCGACTTTAAATGCACGGCCTACGATGTCGCGCTGCGGGTCTTTTTGGGTACTTTCCAGTGGAAAGGAGAGGCCCAGCAGATCGACCGCATTCTCCAGGCCTTTGCAGAATCTTTCTACCAGCGAGAGAGGGAAAAGACGGAGCAAGAGAGGACGGCAAGAACAGCCGATGGGCTTCACATTCTTTCCTTCTCTGTCATTATGCTCAGTACCGAGGCCCATCACCCTTCTTTAGTAAACCGGCAGAAAATGTCAAAGGTAAAGCACTTTAGGCTCGTGAAGAGCTTGAAGCTGGAGGTGAAGCCGGGTTGGTTACAGGGCGGGAAGATAGACTCCGAGGTAGAGCGAGCGAGTTGGATTAAATTGATGACAGAGCCACCAGCAGAACAGAAGGGTAGAACTGGCGAACAGAAGAGATATAAGATCACAGGGACATTTCGCTTAAGAAGACTTTAATAATTAAGGGTGAGAAAGCGGAGAGAGAGTTGACGCTAGGAAGCCAAGCGTAAGGAAACAACCGACACTAATCTAGCCTTTCTAATCACTTTCAGGACGAGTTCATCAAAATCAACAGCGGAATCGATGGAGGTGAGGACTTTCCAGCGGACTTCCTGAGCGATCTCTATGATTCAATCGTCGCTCGGCCCATAGTCCCACTGCTTCCAAAGCCTCCAATGGCAGAGGGCGAGATTGAAGTCCTCTTCGGAGAAGGTGAGGACACAAGACCAGAAACTGATGAACCAGCTCTACGACCAGCTACGGGTTGCTTCGCCTTTCACAGCCTGAGAGGTGTCTATGTTTGTTTATTCTGAGCTACGACTGTTTCTCCCTGATATTGCTATCAGCTCAAAAGCTTTGAGGCAAATGAGACCCCGCCGCATTTCGAAAGTGAAACCCGCCGCCGCCAAAGGGACACAGAGAACCCATTTGACCTAACTTCTTCCCTCTCTGCTTGTTTCGTCTGGCGGCGTGTAGGTCTCATGGGCCTACAGTTGGAGACTGGTTTTGACGGCCTTTCAGTGGAAGTACGCAGAATTCAGTCAACCGCTCCTTCTCGGTGGCTCCGACGCACGTCCTACCCTGGTCAACCATCACGCTCTTTGGAACTCGAGGGCAGCGTTGTGGTGGCTATCAACGAAGACTCAGTGCTCTCCTTGGGTTTCAAGGAGACAATGTGGTATCTAAGACACACCGCAAGGCCCGTCCTGTTAAGATTCAGGCGCGCGAACCTTCACTACCGACGGAGCCTATAATAGTTCCAGTTGGGGGCGGCCCCACTCTTGGAGGAACCTTCTTTGAAGAGAACGCAGCACTCAGACCACCTCTCACCCTTATTTATTTTGATTATTAGAGCAGGTTCTCACTGGAAAGAAATAAAGCCTATCATACACTAAGACCAACGGAGTATATTGACAAAAGAAGACTTTTGCGTCCTTCAGTGCTAGACGGAAGAATAGAAGATGACGGCGAGTCAGTCGGTCGGTGGGTTCTGCTTGAGACCAGCTCATGTCCTCTAATCTTATTCGAGGATGGCACCTTGCTCTACCCTCAGCTACAACCGGCAGAGCTTCGACACTAGATGAAGAGCCAGATGGACTGGTCGACTGTTGTCCCCCCCAAGCACAAAATGATATCTCTTCGTTCCACCTTCAAGTGGTGGCTCCACTGCACTAGAGTTGAGGCCACAAAGTGAAAAAACTCATACTAATTGACATGATCCTCGGCCTCGGCCTTCATTTTGCCAAGACTGTTCCAGAAAGAGAGGGGGAGCCTAAAGGAAAGGGCCTTCCGCCTCTGGCTCCGCAGCCTCCTCTTGATCGAGAGTCCACCGTTCAAGATAAGAGAGTGGCAGTGAGAGCTTCGCATCACCACTCCGGGCCGTCAGCTGCGGATCCCCCGCAATCCCCAAGTTGTCTTCCTCGACCTCCGGTCTCGTTACGTCATTCGGGCTTTTGAGATTGTTAACCGCGCGTTGGGCAGCTGCGGATAGAGGATTTTCCTCTCCGTCTCCAATGGCTTGTCCAAAGAGCACCGCGTTTCTCTCCGCTGCCTGTCCCACCGGAGGAACGGACGTTTTCGAAGACGGCCTTTCTCCAAAATAGGACTGTTGATAAAATGCCTCTTTACCGTGCTGAAAGCTGGGGTCAAAAAGCGTGGTGGCCACTTCTGCCTTCACTGATGGAGATAGCAACTGGGCAGAGTGGTCTTCCTCGTCCTCTTCTGCTGTCTCCTCGTTTAAGCCTTCTACACGTGGCCCAATGTTAAGACTTTGTCTGGCCATAGCATGCTCGTTCTGCACTTCTTCCTCCAGCCTTTCTACCCGATCAAGTGACGAGGCAACTAACTCTCCTTCAGCGTCTCCTTTAGCCTCATCTTTTTCCTCCAAACCGTCCTTTCGGTCAACCTCCGCACTCTCATCCTCCTCATCGTCATCCTCTTCGTCACTGCTTGGTGGAAGCTCCATAAACGCCCGCCTTGAGGCCTTGGCGCTCTGCATTTCGTCCAGAAGACGGTTCTAGGTGCCCATGAGCCCAATTGTTAGTCTCAGGTACCCATTGGCGTAAAGGAGTGATAGAGTAACGATATAGAGAGACCAAGTATGATGTACGCATGACGACAGTTCAAAAACTAGAATGCAAAGCTCAAAACCTGCCGCCGAGCGCCAAACACGAGCCGTAACCTATTTTGCGCAAGACTGATAACGGAAATGTCGATGCGATGGTACCTGTGTCTCCACAACCTCTGTCCCATAAGCACACTCAGCGTAGGCATCCAAGAACACCTAAACACGACCATTAGTCTCATAGCTGCCATTGATCTTGGGCGGGACACCAACGCCGGAGGACCACCAACGAAGGCAATGTAGCACAGAAGAATGCTCACACTTCAGGAACTGAGAATGGAGCTCTGGCAATGGTCGGGAAGACAAACAGTGCACGACCTACGGTCGTACCTGGTTGAGCCGGATAAACTCTGGTCCCCAACTGAATTCGCTCATGGTCTGCTCCGCCAGTTCCTGATGTACGTGACGTGAATAGAATAGAGATCGCTCGTCCACCATGCCTGTTTACACATCTTCGCCCTCACGAGTCCACCACTTTTTTGGCTGATTTCTCTTAGGTTAGTCGTTCTACAAGGGATCTCACCTTTAAACCTACGATGTACAATGTCGCTGCTATTGCCTCTGCGCAAGTCAATTTGAGCGGTCTGCCATAGTTCACAGTGTTGGCGGCCACTAAGTAAGGTAACAAGCGATGTGACCCAGTGCGGAGCTGCTTGAATGGGATCTCCTCAATTTTGGCCCAAGAGCAGTCAATGACTGAGATGCCAAGCTGCTCAACAATTTCCTACAGCGATAGAAGATATTAATATGCAGTGGCGGAGCGAGAGAGGGACGTCAAGTGGTAGAGAAAGCTGAGATGGATGCGAATGCATACGCAGGAGAAGGGTCCGAGGCAGAAAAGTTCACTAAGAGGATGGATGAACGAGTAGCAATGAGAGAAGCAAAGCCCTGCAATAGTGAAAGAACACCAACAGCAAGACAAGGCGCACGGATTTCATATCTAGAGGAATAGCACACAGGTAGAGAATAGCATTTCATGGCTTTGGACAACTTACCCTGTCCTCTCTGGAGACTGTCCGATTCGCATTTGGGCTTAGCACAACTCCTCGAAATGGCTGGCCGATTCTCATAGACTTCATATATCCTGAGATTATGGGAAACGTGAGAGAATTGAAGAGTCGACGGGAAGAGCTGATTAAGTATTTTGACGAAGAAAAAGCGAGCCATACACCGCGAAAACTGCCTTAACCAAGCGGGAGGTTGGAGAACAATAGAGTAGGAGCGAGGGGCAGTGAGAAAGCCCGATGCGGAGAGTCAAGCACAGCAGTTGCAAGGAGGTGAAAGCCCCTAAGAAAGCCGGAGAAGGAGGAGCAAAGGAAGCTTGAATATGCGATAAAGAGAGAGAGAAAGCAAAGGAAAGCTCATATGATAGGGATAGTCCGACGAGAAGGTTAGAGGTTAAGTAGACGACGACGACGATACCTAATCGGCAGAGCTTCCTGCCGGTGCACCGCTTGGCGTCGCATTGCTGGAAATCCCACATATAAAGACCGACAGGGAAGAGCCTTCTGGACCGGTCAAGCTCGGTCTCTTCTCCTACATCCTGCAGCTCTGCTGCATTCTCTGCCAGCTGCCGTTCAGTATGATGATGGCGTGGTCGGCCCTTAGCGCCTCCTCCGGTGCCTCCTCCAGACCTCTTACCTCTTCCACCCCCCTTACCTCCTGCTCCGCCTCCGGCCCTTCTATCTTGTCCACCCTTCTGCTTTCCCATCTTTGGTACCGGGGTCTTACGTAGCAGATGACAGGACAAAGGAGTTACGGAGATAGGGTTGTAGAGGAGCTAGACGGTATGAACGAAAGGTAGCTGAGGGAGGGGCCCAGGTGGAGTCAACGGTACAGGGAGGAGCCTCAGAACAGTGCTATCTCACGACAACCAGCTATCATTGCCTAGACGCTGAACACCAAGCGAAGAGTTGACAGGAGGAGGCGGAGGGCATGCGGGAAGGTCTCACAGACAGAGTGCGGCCGTGCTCATGAAGATCAGAAGCCTCGTTCTCATCACTCGTCACCCTTCACTGGACCTACATTCTCTAGGGCGCGCGCGAGTGCGGATTCAAGATAGCCAGCACTAACTTTTCTTATATGACAGTCCCTATTGTTATGGTGTCAGGAATCAGGGCCATTCATATAATGAATAAGCTAATCAGAAAGAGAGAAAAGCCGTTACCAGTACCGCAAAGGCCTGTCCTCTGTCTTCTGGCACGGTCACTTGCTGCTGCTGCTCTTGACGGAGCAGTTGATGGAAGCGTCAACTCCAGGACCAGACAGTCGCTGACAAACAAAGTTGTCAGCCACACGGAGTGAGGAGAGACTGTTAGAAGATAGGAAGGACAGAAGGCTATGCAGCCGCATGGTCACAGGCAGCGCTGAGGAGAGCATGTTAAAACATAGATGACCATAGCGAATATCAAGCGGTGAGTGTCTCTAGAAAGACTGTTAGGTGAAACCCTCGAGGTAGACGTCCATGGACTCCTCTATGGAAGGCCCACAACAAGCACCAGCTGAGGGCTTCAACAATTCAGACCTCGGCGTTAGTCATCTTGGCCACAAAGACCAAGCCACGGCCATTGCGACCAAGAGAAAGGGCCGCAGAAGGATTAACGATGGCCTTCCCACACGGGTTGGGGATACAGGAAAAAGGAGCCAAACCTCCGGAGGCCACAAGGCTGCAGCCTTGGCTCGTGCGACGGTGATGGTATACTCTTTAGAACACCCGCCCTTTGCTCATAGACTCTTCAGGCTTTATCAAAGGCGACGCGTTGCTCCTTCAGAGGAGTCTGACACGCTTCCGGGACGAACTTTTCCCTTCCAAGCACCGGCGATCTCATTCTTCTGTGATGCCTCCCTATCCGGCGCTGAGGAATCAAGACAATATGGCCCTGAGGAACCAAGACAACATAAAGATAAACACCAGAAGGATCACAGCCGAGACTCTTCTTTCTTAGCGCAGTCCCGACCGATGGCGGCGACAAAGCTTCAAATCGGGAAGCACAAGGTTCGTGAAGCAGACGACAAATTTAAAGCCATCAGCACTTTGCCCGAATCCATGGCAGGAGAGCCAGATAGGGCAATTAGCGATAGACAGGAGAGTATAGCCATCGCTTATAATGAGCCTATCGAGGGGAATAAGAGCTCCAGAACAGTCTCAGAGTCCGTCTTAGGCCACCTCAGAGACCCTTCGCCTGCGATATCGAACTCCAAAGTCTGCCATGGAGAGACAGGTTCGATGACTCAAGGAGAGCTATTATCGCGGAAAGGCGTGCCCTTGCTTCCCGAGAGCACCGAGCGGAGTATTCATAGCCCATCGTCCGCGTCACAGCCTTATGCCGGCACTGAAGCGTCAACCTCCAGCTCTTCGTCAAACGTGAGAGGCTCTCAGTCGTCCGTAGAAAGGGAAACATGCCTTCGGAACAACCTAAAAAGATGCAGCGAGGCTGTGCAGACATCGAGCGCGTTGCGGGCGATGGACTCCGCATCGGCAACCCTCGGGAAAGAGATGCAACCGAAGAAGCACAGAGTAAAGACCAAAGACTCTGCACATTTAGATGGCCAGGCGGAGGGGTCTAATCCCCGAGAATATGCGGTGGACCAGTGGCGACGCAAATCTGGGTTAGAGCGGAGCAAGTTAGGCGTAATCGTCAAGGATCGGCAAGCTGTAGGTGGTGGAACGAAGATCCCGAAAACTCTTAGTGCGTCCTCGACGAATGACAAAGCATCCGAGGGACTCAAGAAGAAGGTATTCAACGGTCAGGCCGTCGATACGGAACCACCACCGCAAGTGAAGCGCTGTTTATCCGGACAGAAGACTGAAAAGGCTACTTCGAAAGCAGCTAAGAGCTCCAGGTTAGCTGGTCCTTCAAAGTCATTTCCAAGGACGGCTGATCCCCTCAACTATGGAGCTGGCTACGGTGGACCATTGTGCTTTCAGAACAGCTCACCTGCCCAGTACGTGCCTCCCGTCCACTCTCCATTCTACTCTAGCCATTGGGACATTTCAAATGCCATTGCCTCGGTGGAGGAGCTCCTCAAGGTTGGCGCCGCTATGCAACACCAAGCCTCTCCATCAGCGCTGTTCATGGATATGAATCTCACCATCCAGACGTTAACTCCTGACATGGCTCCCGTTGACTTCAGTAGCCTAACTAACTCCGGCAAGAGCCAGAAGAGGAAGGGAAACTAATAGCAAACGGTACATCAAGGTCCTGCTACTAGTAGCTAGCTGGACAGCGATATGCCAAGTCAGATACTGTGGATAACATAGAAATAGAGCACCTTGCTTAGAACTCACAACAATGCGTGACGTTATTCTATGTAAGACGTCCCAAACTTGCGCTGTCTCAAGACTATCTTCTAGAGCGGCAACAGGGCGGCCCGCGGTCGCCTTTGCCTGCACCGTAACCGGATCTGTTGATGCTCGCTCTACTTCGGTCCGCTGCGTTTACGAAACTGCCCCTTATTACCTGCTTTTCCCCTTCCGCCTTACCCTAGCTTCTTACTCCGATCGAGTTTGCCTCCTGTTGACTTCCCTATACTTCTGTCTCCGCGTCTGACATTGCTTTCTCCGTAATAGATTCTCACACTTCTCTCTCTCTTTCCTTTTTCTCTCTCTCTTCTCTCTCTCTTTCGCCCTCTCATAAGAGCGACTCTTCTCTCTCTCTCTGTTATTCTCTCTCTCCCTCTCTTTCTTCCTCTGTCTCTAATCTCTCTTCTTCTCTCTGTGTTCGTGTGGTCTTCTCTTGTTCTCCCTTGTTGAAGTTGCCCAACGACCTTCATAACGGCAAGGGGCTAACGGCTAATAACTTACTACTGCAAAACGGTACTGGGATTTCTGGCAAATTATTCACAGACTTCCATAGGAAAGCTTTGGCTGTCTCTCCGCGTTTGTTGAAGGAAGCACCTGCGCTGTCATCATGTTTAGCTCCTCGAGGGTCGTACGAGAACAAACCGTAGGGTCTTGCTGTCTTGCTAGACCTTGCCCGCCTGCCGCTGCGAAGGGATGCGGGAGCGCCACCACTGCTCCTTTCTTTCTTTTGTGACCCCACTATTTTCTCTCTTTCGACTCTCTTGTGTCGCTGTCTCTGCCCTTTCATATATCTTTCTCTTCCACTCGCTTGAGCTAGTTCATTCCACCTGCTAAGGCTGCAGATAGATTGTTTATGTGGCTGGACCTCGGAAAAAAAGCCCTTACCTCACATCTAATTATTGCAGCCATCCTTCTCTCTCTTCGTCTTACTTTACCTCAATCCCTACCTTTAGAAACCCATGCCTTTTAGTCCAGAGCAAGCCAACCCCTGTTGCTTCCTATTTTCTTAGCTTCCCCTAGGAAGGGAGTTCTCTGTCGCGTCGTTACTTCAAAAGCCCAAACCGCGCCTTAGTTGCCTCTTATACCTGCTCATCCGACGGCTAAGCTGCACGTTGTGGCGGGAAGAGTCAAACTATCCTATCCATGAAGAAGGGAAACTTCTAGAGTTCACGCCGTCCCGAAGGAGTGGAAGACGAGGAACAAGAAGTAGCGCCATGGATGCCCCAATTGCTGGAGGCAAGTGTTACAAAGGACAGGATGACAGGCTGATTCTTAAGCGCTCATTTCGTTCCTCAGTGCTGCTCCTCCTATCCATTCTGATCAGCGCACCAAGAGTTGTCATTAGCTGCGAGATTCTGGGGTATGACTCTGGGGTCTGCACGGAACCTTCCGACTTTCCGCAAGAGATGCCTTTTTGCGCCGCTGTCGTCAACTATAAAGCTTGTCTTCCTAGGCATGCGGTACGCCCAAAGCTGAGCTCAACAACTACTTATACCAAGCCATTCACCCTAACTAGTCCGTCCCCTCCTCCTGCTTACGCATCATGGCAGAGTCTATGGTCGGAGCACTCGGTCACTGCCAAGGACAGGTGGATTGAGCAAAATGTTAAGCGGATTGTAGCCGAGAGGATACAAATAGAGACAAACGATACACTGATATCGAAAGGTATGTCCTTGATGCAGTGGCTATCAGATGAAGACTCTAAGGGACTAAACTTGGCTCTTTCCACTGTTAGGCATTAATGAGATTGGGGAAGCTGGGGAGCCAGCCACTCGATTCTTCGAGAACCCTGATTGCCAGAACGCCTTCCGAAACTACTTCTGCTGGATGAACTTTCCCAGGTGTGATGCTCAAGGAAGGAGTCTCAATCTTTGTAAGGTAGGAATCTAATGTATCTAATGAGGTTTCAGACACTAGCTAAGGTCCGCTCTTCTGTTCGCACCTTCTTTCCCATCGGAGCAGAGTGCCTGTGAGAACTTATTCTTGTCGTGCAAGGTAAAAGCTAACAATGCCTGAGGCGCATCACAACGCCGGTTTGCTGCCGCTGGGGTGGCGTGGGAAATAGCTTGGTGGACAGAGAAGGGGACAACAGAGACGAGGATTCGGGAAACGACATGGACGAGAAAGAACGCAGAAGAGGCTCTGTAAATGGCTCGACAACTTGAGATAGGGGAACACCGCGACTCTGTACTGAAATGCCACCACTAACAACACTTCTCTTCATAGTATGGGAAGGATTTGTGGAGGTGCGGAGCTCCAGAGTTCTTTGGAGGAGAGACCTACGAGAAATCTACCGTCGAGGACATTCGAGGGCAGAAGAAGTATTACCGCTCGCCCTTCTTCGGCACTCCTTTCAGGGACAACGTCTTTGATGATTCTGGAGAACCTATTGTCGTGTGCACCCCAAGCCTGAAAGCTGCGGCTCCAGGTGGCTACTCACGCTTCTCATGGCTACTGTCGGCTGCAGTCATCGTCACGGTGACTGCGGTTATAGAAGTGGGCATAGCTCACTAACGGTCAGCCTTCTCCTAGACTAAAGGATACTTCCAGGCCGCTCCATCATAGACAACCGGGTTCAGAGCTGGAGGCAGCTGCTACTTTCCCAGCAACTTTTGGAGGGCGTGAGACACACATACTCATCACATCTCATAACAATAAACATTGGAATGCCCACCATCAGGTTTCAGCGTTCTCAATCTTACAGATCGGCAACGGATACGGCTGTAATTCACAAATATGTTGTTTAAAGTTTTTTAGTCCTCACTTTCCCCCTTCTAGCAGCTACAGGCAAGACTTGCTGATCCTGGTAGAGAAAAAGCGCAACGACCCGAGAACATCCTTGCTCTCTGATGCGTGGTGCTTTCAAGCCTAGCAGCTGCGCCTGCAACCTTGTCTCTCGTGTTCCTACGAAGCCGCAGCACTAATAAGAGAGCTAATAAGAGTGGCGGCGCGGGTGCTGAAGGTTCAACATCCATCGTCCTGATCCAGAGACAGCAGCTGAGTGAGACAGCCTTCGCCTTTTATAATTTCTCTGAAACACGGAAAAATGCTTCTGTAAGTATTTGGAAGGAGGAGGAAAGAGGACAGTGCTAGGTGCTTAGTGCTCACAGATCTAGTTACCTCAACTTGATTATCACCCACCAAAAATGGCTTTGATTATGCGGACAATTGATTTGGAAAGGGGAATGGGGAATGGGAAAGAAGAATGAGCAGGAGCAGCAGCAGAAAATAAAATGGGAAACATGCAATCAAGATGAGATTGATGAGGTCCGATTAACGCGAATATCGACACTTTGATGAGGCCCAACAACAGGAACAAGAACTTCAGAATTCGTCGAGACAAACAACTGTAGCTGGGTCACAGACCAGACCGGATGGACGGCAAAGAAGAAGAGTAAAGGAAAACTGCTGACGGTCATCGTGTCCTTGCACAACTCCACGACAAGTCCTCTACCGCCGCTCGGACACACCGCTGATCTCTCTTCTCCTGTGTATCATCTGCTGCCTGCTTTGCGTGT